>JAHHZJ010000436.1:0-45084 GCA_021437245.1 Aegilops speltoides
AAAGTCAAAGAACATCATTCGTCATTTGTTTTTCGGACAAGTTTTGAACCCATTGGCACTTCCTTTTGAAGGAAATTCCAGAGATTATGTTGCTTATAGACATTAGCCCCTGGTAGGGACAAATGTACCTTTCTCGCAGATGCTCTATGATCCGGCAATCTAATTTGGCCAGAATTGAAGAAAATCCAGCGGCTATATGCCTTATTCTCCTTGTTTTCGCCGGATGGCATGTTGTAACTCATGCGCGTGAAAGCCAAGAACAAAAGGGCATTCCTGGCATCGGTCAATATATATGTGGAAACGATATCTCCTCTATAGAGGACAAGAAACTTTGGGGCAATCAGGCAAAAAGCGCACGAGAAAATGAAGTACTTTCAAGGACTGCCATAGAATGGACAGATGTTCACTAAAACGGCATAATTTTGTCATTGAGTCCGTGGTCGGACCCATAAGTACTCAAACTGCTCGCGTGAGCGCGCTAATCCAAAAATACTCCACGCTTCCGCCAGAGGAGCCGAGTACCTCAAATTCAGCCTTAAGGGGACTTTTGGCCCCGAAAGTCAAAGAACATCATTCGTCGCTGTTTTACGACAAGTTTCAACCCATTGGCACTTCCTTTTGAAGGAAATTCGAGAGATTATGTTGCTTATAGACATTAGCCCCTGGTAGGGACAAACGTACCTTTCGCAGATGCTCTATGATCCGGCAATCTTATTTGGTCAGAATTGAAGAAAATCCAGCGACTATATGCCTTATTCTCCTTGTTTTCGCGGATGGCATGCTGTAACTCATGCGGTGAAAGCCAAGAACAAAAGGGCATTCCTGCATCGGTCCATATATATGTGGAAGCGATATCTCCTCTATAGAGGACAAGAAATTTGGGGCAATCAGCAAAAGCGCACGAGAAAATGAAGTACTTTCAAGGACTGCCATAGAATGGACAGATGTTCACTAAAACGGTCATAATTTTGTCATTCGGAGTCCGTGTCGGACCCATAAGTACTCAAACTGCTTGCAGCGAGCGCGCGAATCCAAAAAATACTCCACGCTTCCGTCAGGAGGCCCGGAGTACCCTCAAATTCAGCCTTAAGGAGGACTTTTTTTCCTTGAAAGTCAAAGAACATCATTCGTCACTGTTTTTCAGACAATTTTTTGAACCCATTGGCACTTCCATTTGAAGGACATTCGAGAGATTATGTTGCTTATAGACATTAGCCCCCTTGGTAGAGACAAATGTACCTTTCTGCAGATGCTCTATGATCCGGGCAATCTCATTTGGCCGTAAATTGAAGAAAATCCACCGACAATATGCCTTATTCTCCTTCTTTTCGCCGGATGGCATGCTGTAACTCATGCGCGTAAAAGCCAAGAAGAAAAGGGCATTCCTGGCATCGATCAATATATATGTGGAAACAATATCTCCTCTATAGAGGACAAGAAATTTTGGGGCAATCTGGCAAAAAGGACACGAGAAAATGAAGTACTTTCAAGGATCGCCATAGAATGGACAAATGTTCACTAAAACGGTCATAATTTTGTCATTGAGTCCGTGTCGGACCCATAAGTACTCAAACTGCTTATGGCGATCGCGCGAATCCAAAAATACTCCACGCTCCGCCAGAGGCCCGGAGTACCTCAAATTCAGCCTTAAGCGGGACTTTTGGCCCCGAAAGTCAAAGAACATCATTCGTCATTGTTTTTCGACAAGTTTCAACCCATTGGCACTTCCTTTTGAAGGAAATTGAGAGATTATGTTGCTTATAGACATTAGCCCCTGGTAGGGACAAACGTACCTTTCTGCAGATGCTCTATGATCCGGCAATCTAATTTGGCCGTAAATTGAAGAAAATCCAGCGCTATATGCCTTATTCTCCTTGTTTTCGCCGGATGGCATGTTTGAACTCATGGCGTGAAAGCCAAGAACAAAAGGGCATTCCTGCATCGGTTAATATATATGTGGAAACGATATCTCCTCTATAGAGGACAAGAAATTTTGGGGCAATCAGCAAAACCGCACGAGAAAATGAAGTACTTTCAAGGACCGCCATAGAATGGACAGATGTTCACTAAAACGGCATAATTTTGTCATTCGAGTCCGTGTCGGACCCATAAGTACTCAAACTGCTCATGTGAGCGCTTAATCAAAAAATACTCCACGCTCCGCCAGAGGACCGAGTACCTCAAATTCAGCCTTAAGCAGGACTTTTGGCCCCGAAAGTCAAAGAACATCATTCGTCATTGTTTTTTGCACAAGTTTCTGAACCCATTGGCACTTCCTTTTGAAGGAAATTCAAGAGATTATGTTGCTTATAGACATTAGCCCCACCCTGGTAGGGTCAAACGTACCTTTTTGAAGATGCTCTATGATCCGGGCAATCTTATTTGGCCGTAAATTGAAGAAAATCCAGCGGCTATATGCCTTATTCTCCTTGTTTTCGCCGGATGGCATGCTGTAACTCATGCGGTGAAAGCCAAGAACAAAAGGGCATTCCTGGCATCGGTCCATATATATGTGGAAACGATATCTCCTCTATAGAGGACAAGAAATTTTGGGGCAATCAGGCAAAAAGCGCACGAGAAAATGAAGTACTTTCAAGGACTGCCATAGAATGGACAGATGTTCACTAAAACGGTCATAATTTTGTCATTCGGAGTCCGTGTCGGACCCATAAGTACTCAAACTGCTTGCGGCGAGTGCGCGAATCCAAAAAATACTCCACGCTTCCGTCAGGAGGCCCGGAGTACCCTCAAATTCAGCCTTAAGGAGGACTTTTTTGCCTTGAAAGTCAAAGAACATCATTCGTCACTGTTTTTCAGACAATTTTTTGAACCCATTGGCACTTCCATTTGAAGGACATTCGAGAGATTGTGTTGCTTATAGACATTAGCCCCCTTGGTAGAGACAAATGTACCTTTCTGCAGATGCTCTATGATCCGGGCAATCTCATTTGGCCGTAAATTGAAGAAAATCCACCGACAATATGCCTTATTCTCCTTCTTTTCGCCGGATGGCATGCTGTAACTCATGCGCGTAAAAGCCAAGAACAAAAGGGCATTCCTGGCATCGGTCAATATATATGTGGAAACAATATCTCCTCTATAGAGGACAAGAAATTTTGGGGCAATCTGGCAAAAAGGACACGAGAAAATGAAGTACTTTCAAGGACTGCCATAGAATGGACAAATGTTCACTAAAACGGTCATAATTTTGTCATTCGGAGTCCGTGTCGGACCCATAAGTACTCAAACTGCTCGCGGCGATCGCGCGAATCCAAAAAATACTCCACGCTTCCGCCAGGAGGCCCGGAGTACCCTCAAATTCAGCCTTAAGCAGGACTTTTTGGCCCTGAAAGTCAAAGAACATCATTCGTCGTTGTTTTTCAGACAAGTTTCTGAACCCATTGGCACTTCCTTTTGAAGGAAATTGAGAGATTATGTTGCTTATAGACATTAGCCCCCCTGGTAGGGACAAACGTACCTTTCTGCAGATGCTCTATGATCCGGGCAATCTCATTTGGCCGTAAATTGAAGAAAATCCAGCGGCTATATGCCTTATTCTCCTTGTTTTCGCCGGATGGCATGCTGTAACTCATGCGCGTGAAAGCCAAGAACAAAAGGGCATTCCTGGTATCGGTTAATATATATGTGGAAACGATATCTCCTCTATAGAGGACAAGAAATTTTGGGGCAATCAGGCAAAAACCGCACGAGAAAATGAAGTACTTTCAAGGACTGCCATAGAATGGACAGATGTTCACTAAAACGGCATAATTTTGTCATTCGGAGTCCGTGTCGGACCCATAAGTACTCAAACTGCTCGCGGTGAGCGCGCTAATCCAAAAAATACTCCACGCTTCCGCCAGGAGGACCGAAGTACCCTCAAATTCAGCCTTAAGCAGGACTTTTTGGCCCTGAAAGTCAAAGAACATCATTCGTCATCTGTTTTACGCACAAGTTTCAACCCATTGGCACTTCCTTTTGAAGGAAATTCGAGAGATTATGTGGCTTATAGACATTAGCCCCCTGGTAGGGACAAACGTATTTTCTGCAGATGCTCTATGATCCGGCAATCTCATTTGGCCGTAAATTGAAGAAAATCCAGCGGCTATATGCCTTATTCTCCTTGTTTTCACGGATGGCATGTCAGTAACTCATGCGCGTGAAAGCCAAGAACAAATGGGCATTCCCGCATCGGTCCATATATATGTGGAAACGATATCTCCTCTATAGAGGACAAGAAATTTTGGGGCAATCAGCAAAAAGCGCACGAGAAAATGAAGTACTTTCAAGGACCGCCATAGAATGGACAGATGTTCACTAAAACGGTCATAATTTTGTCATTCGAGTCCGTGTCGGACCCATAAGTACTCAAACTGCTTTCATGGCGATGCTGAATCCAAAAAATACTCCACGCTCCGCCAGAGGCCCCGAGTACCTCAAATTCAGCCTTAAGCAGGACTTTTTGCCCCGAAAGTCAAAGAACATCATTCGTCGCTGTTTTTCGGATAATTTTTCAACCCATTGGCACTTCCATTTGAAGGACATTCGAGAGATTATGTTGCTTATAGACATTAGCCCCTGGTAGAGACAAATGTACCTTTTCGCAGATGCTCTATGATCCGGCAATCTCATTTGGCCAGTAAATTGAAGAAAATCCAATGACTATATGGCTTATTCTCCTTGTTTTCACGGATGGCATGTCAGTAACTCATGCGCCAGAAAACCAAGAACAAAAGGGCATTCTGGCATCGGTCAATATATATGTGGAAACGATATCTCCTCTATAGAGGACAAGAAATTTTGGGGCAATCAGCAAAAGGGCACGAGAAAATGAAGTACTTTCAAGGACCGCCATAGAATGGACAGATGTTCACTAAAACGGTCATAATTTTGTCATTCGAGTCCGTGTCGGACCCATAAGTACTCAAACTACTCATGCGATCGCGCGAATCCAAAAATACTCCATGCTTCCGCCAGAGGCCCGGAGTACCCTCAAATTCAGCCTTAAGCAGGACTTTTGGCCCTAAAAGTCAAAGAACATCATTCGTCATTGTTTTTCGCACAAGTTTCAACCCATTGGCACTTCCTTTTGAAGGAAATTCAGAGATTATGTTGTTTATAGACATTAGCCCCTGGTAGGGACAAATGTACCTTTCTGCAGATGCTCTATGATCCGGCAATCTAATTTGGTCAGAATTGAAGAAAATCCAATGACTATATGCCTTATTCTCCTTGTTTTCGCCGGATGGCATGTCAGAACTCATGCGCGCGTGAAAGCCAAGAACAAAAGGGCATTCCTGGTATCGGTTAATATATATGTGGAAACGATATCTCCTCTATAGAGGACAAGAAATTTTGGGGCAATCAGGCAAAAACCGCACGAGAAAATGAAGTACTTTCAAGGACTGCCATAGAATGGACAGATGTTCACTAAAACGGCATAATTTTGTCATTCGGAGTCCGTGTCGGACCCATAAGTACTCAAACTGCTCGCGGTGAGCGCGCTAATCCAAAAAATACTCCACGCTTCCGCCAGGAGGACCGAAGTACCCTCAAATTCAGCCTTAAGCAGGACTTTTTGGCCCTGAAAGTCAAAGAACATCATTCGTCGCTGTTTTACAGACAAGTTTCTGAACCCATTGGCACTTCCTTTTGAAGGAAATTCGAGAGATTATGTGGCTTATAGACATTAGCCCCCCTGGTAGGGACAAACGTACCTTTCTGCAGATGCTCTATGATCTCGGCAATCTCATTTGGCCGAATTGAAGAAAATCCAATGCTATATGCCTTATTCTCCTTGTTTTCACGGATGGCATGTCAGTAACTCATGCGCGTGAAAGCCAAGAACAAATGGGCATTCTGGCATCGGTCCATATATATGTGGAAACGATATCTCCTCTATAGAGGACAAGAAATTTTGGGGCAATCGTAGCAAAAAGCGCACGAGAAAATGAAGTACTTTCAAGGACCGCCATAGAATGGACAGATGTTCACTAAAACGGTCATAATTTTGTCATTCGAGTCCGTGTCGGACCCATAAGTACTCAAACTGCTCATGGGCGAAAGCGCTGCGAATCAAAAAAATACTCCACGCCCGTCAGAGGCCCGAGTACCTCAAATTCAGCCTTAAGCAGGACTTTTTGGCCCTGAAAGTCAAAGAACATCATTCGTCGCTGTTTTTCAGACAATTTTCTGAACCCATTGGCACTTCCATTTGAAGGACATTCGAGAGATTATGTTGCTTATAGACATTAGCCCCCCTGGTAGAGACAAATGTACCTTTTCGCAGATGCTCTATGATCCGGCAATCTCATTTGGTCAGAATTGAAGAAAATCCAATGATTATATGGCTTATTCTCCTTGTTTTCACGGATGGCATGTCAGTAACTCATGCGCGTAAAACCAAGAACAAAAGGGCATTCCTGGCATCAGTCAATATATATGTGGAAACGATATCTCCTCTATAGAGGACACGAAATTTTGGGGCAATCAGCAAAAGGGCACGAGAAAATGAAGTACTTTCAAGGACTGCCATAGAATGGATGATGTTCACTAAAACGGTCATAATTTTGTCATTTGAGTCCGTGTCGGACCCATAAGTACTCAAACTACTCGGCGAGCATCGCTGAATCCAAAAAATACTCCATGCTTCCGCCAGAGGCCCGGAGTACCTCAAATTCAGCCTTAAGGTGACTTTTGGCCCTAAAAGTCAAAGAACATCATTCGTCATTGTTTTCGGACAAGTTTCAACCCATTGGCACTTCCTTTTGAAGGAAATTCAGAGATTATGTTGCTTATAGACATTAGCCCCTGGTAGGGACAAATGTACCTTCTGCAGATGCTCTATGATCCGGCAATCTAATTTGGTCAGAATTGAAGAAAATCCAGCGGCTATATGCCTTATTCTCCTTGTTTTCGCGGATGGCATGTCAGAACTCATGCGCGTGAAAGCCAAGAACAAAAGGGCATTCCTGGTATCGGTCAATATATATGTGGAAACGATATCTCCTCTATAGAGGACAAGAAACTTTGGGGCAATCAGGCAAAAAGCGCACGAGAAAATGAAGTACTTTCAAGGACTGCCATAGAATGGACAGATGTTCACTAAAACGGCATAATTTTGTCATTCGGAGTCCGTGTCGGACCCATAAGTACTCAAACTGCTCGCGGTGAGCGCGCTAATCCAAAAAATACTCCACGCTTCCGCCAGGAGGACCAAAGTACCCTCAAATTCAGACTTAAGCAGGACTTTTTGGCCCTGAAAGTCAAAGAACATCATTCGTCGCTGTTTTACAGACAAGTTTCTGAACACATTGGCACTTCCTTTTGAAGGAAATTCGAGAGATTATGTGGCTTATAGACATTAGCCCCCCTGGTAGGGACAAACGTACCTTTCTGCAGATGCTCTATGATCTGGGCAATCTCATTTGGCCGTAAATTGAAGAAAATCCAGCGGCTATATGCCTTATTCTCCTTGTTTTCGCCGGATGGCAGGCTGTAACTCATGCGCGTGAAAGCCAAGAACAAAAGGGCATTCCTGGCATCGGTCCATATATATGTGGAAACGATATCTCCTCTATAGAGGACAAGAAATTTTGGGGCAATCAAGCAAAAAGCGCACGAGAAAATGAAGTACTTTCAAGGACTGCCATAGAATGGACAGATGTTCACTAAAACGGTCATAATTTTGTCATTCGGAGTCCGTGTCGGACCCATAAGTACTCAAACTGCTTGCGGCGAGAGCGCGAATCCAAAAAATACTCCACGCTTCCGCCAGAGGCCCGAGTACCCTCAAATTCAGCCTTAAGGAGGACTTTTTGGCCCTGAAAGTCAAAGAACATCATTCGTCGCTGTTTTTCAGACAATTTTTTGAACCCATTGGCACTTCCATTTGAAGGACATTCGAGAGATTATGTTGCTTATAGACATTAGCCCCCCTGGTAGAGACAAATGTACCTTTCTGCAGATGCTCTATGATCCGGGCAATCTCATTTGGCCGTAAATTGAAGAAATCCACCGACAATATGCCTTATTCTCCTTCTTTTCGCCGGATGGCATGCTGTAACTCATGCGCGTAAAAGCCAAGAACAAAAGGGCATTCCTGGCATCGGTCAATATATATGTGGAAACAATATCTCCTCTATAGAGGACAAGAAATTTTGGGGCAATCTGGCAAAAAGGACACGAGAAAATGAAGTACTTTCAAGGACTGCCATAGAATGGACAAATGTTGACTAAAATGGTCATAATTTTGTCATTCGGAGTCCGTGTCGGACCCATAAGTACTCAAACTGCTTGCGGCGATCGCGCGAATCCAAAAAATACTCCACGCTTCCGCCAGGAGGCCCGGAGTACCCTCAAATTCAGCCTTAAGCAGGACTTTTTGCCCCTGAAAGTCAAAGAACATCATTCGTCATTGTTTTTTCGACAAGTTTCTGAACCCATTGGCACTTCCTTTTGAAGGAAATTCGAGAGATTATGTTGCTTATAGACATTAGACCCCTGGTAGGGACAAACGTACCTTTCTGTAGATGCTCTATGATCCGGGCAATCTAATTTGGCCGTAAATTGAAGAAAATCCAGCGACTATATGCCTTATTCTCCTTGTTTTCGCAGGATGGCATGCCGTAACTCATGCGCGTGAAAGCCAAGAACAAAAGGGCATTCCTGGTATCGGTTAATATATATGTGGAAACGATATCTCCTCTATAGAGGACAAGAAATTTTGGGGCAATCAGGCAAAAACCGCACGAGAAAATGAAGTACTTTCAAGGACTGCCATAGAATGGATGATGTTCACTAAAACGGCATAATTTTGTCATTCGAGTCCGTGGTCGGACCCATAAGTACTCAAACTGCTCGCGTGAGAGCGCTTAATCCAAAAATACTCCACGCCCGCCAGAGGACCGAGTACCTCAAATTCAGCCTTAAGCAGGACTTTTTGCCCCGAAAGTCAAAGAACATCATTCGTCATTGTTTTTCGGACAAGTTTCAACCCATAGGCACTTCCTTTTGAAGGAAATTCGAGAGATTATGTTGCTTATAGACATTAGCCCCTGGTAGGGACAAACGTATTTTCTCGCAGATGCTCTATGATCCGGCAATCTCATTTGGCCAGAATTGAAGAAAATCCAGCGGCTATATGCCTTATTCTCCTTGTTTTCGACGGATGGCATGCTGTAACTCATGCACGTGAAAGCCAAGAACAAAAGGGCATTCCTGGCATCGGTCAATATATATGTGGAAACGATATCTCCTCTATAGAGGACAAGAAATTTTGGGGCAATCAGGCAAAAAGCGCACGAGAAAATGAAGTACTTTCAAGGACTGCCATAGAATGGACAGATGTTCACTAAAACGGTCATAATTTTGTCATTCGGAGTCCGTGTCGGACCCATAAGTACTCAAACTGCTCGCGGCGAGCACGCGAATCCAAAAAATACTCCACGCTTCCGTCAGGAGGCCCGGAGTACCCTCAAATTCAGCCTTAAGGAGGACTTTTTGGCCCTGAAAGTCAAAGAACATCATTCGTCGCTGTTTTTCAGACAATTTTCTGAACCCATTGGCACTTCCATTTGAAGGACATTCGAGAGATTATGTTGCTTATAGACATTAGCCCCCCTGGTAGAGACAAATGTACCTTTCTGCAGATGCTCTATGATCCGGGCAATCTCATTTGGCCGTAAATTGAAGAAAATCCAGCGACTATATGCCATATTCTCCTTGTTTTCGCCGGATGGCATGCTGTAACTCATGCGCGTAAAAGCCAAGAACAAAAGGGCATTCCTGGCATCGGTCAATATATATGTGGAAACGATATCTCCTCTATAGAGGACAAGAAATTTTGGGGCAATCAGGCAAAAATGGCACGAGAAAATGAAGTACTTTCAAGGACTGCCATAGAATGGACAGATGTTGACTAAAACGGTCATAATTTTGTCATTCGGAGTCCGTGTCGGACCCATAAGTACTCAAACTGCTCGCGGCGATCGCGCGAATCCAAAAAATACTCCACGATTCCCCCAGGAGGCCCGGAGTACCCTCAAATTCAGCCTTAAGCAGGACTTTTTGGCCCTGAAAGTCAAAGAACATCATTCGTCGCTGTTTTTCAGACAAGTTTCTGAACCCATTGGCACTTCCTTTTGAAGGAAATTCGAGAGATTATGTTGCTTATAGACATTAGCCCCCTGGTAGGGACAAACGTACCTTTCTGTAGATGCTCTATGATCCGGGCAATCTAATTTGGTCGTAAATTGAAGAAAATCCAGCGGCTATATGCCTTATTATTCTTGTTTTCGCCGGATGGCATGCTGTAACTCATGCGCGTGAAAGCCAAGAACAAAAGGGCATTCCTGGTATTGGTCAATATATATGTGGAAACGATATCTCCTCTATAGAGGACAAGAAATTTTGGGGCAATCAGGCAAAAAGCGCACGAGAAAATGAAGTACTTTCAAGGACTGCCATAGAATGGACAGATGTTCACTAAAACGGCATAATTTTGTCATTCGGAGTCCATGTCGGACCCATAAGTACTCAAACTGCTCGCGGTGAGTGCGCTAATCCAAAAAATACTCCACGCTTCCGCCAGGAGGACCGAACTACCCTCAAATTCAGCCTTAAGCAGGACTTTTTGGCCCTGAAAGTCAAAGAACATCATTCGTCGCTATTTCTCAGACAAGTTTCTGAACCCATTGGCACTTCCTTTTGAAAGAAATTTGAGAGATTATGTTGCTTATAGACATTAGCCCCCCTGGTAGGGACAAACATACCTTTCTGCAGATGCTCTATGATCCGGCAATCTCATTTGGCCAGAATTGAAGAAAATCCAATGCTATATGCCTTATTCTCCTTGTTTTCACGGATGGCATGCTGTAACTCATGCGCGCGTGAAAGCCAAGAACAAAAGGGCATTCCCGGCATCGGTCAATATATATGTGGAAACGATATCTCCTCTATAGAGGACAAGAAATTTTGGGGCAATCAGGCAAAAAGCGCACGAGAAAACGAAGTACTTTCAAGGACTGCCATAGAATAGACAGATGTTCACTAAAACGGTCGTAATTTTGTCATTCGGAGTCCGTGTCGGACCCATAAGTACTCAAACTGCTCGCGGTGAGCGCGCGAATCCAAAAAATACACCACGCTTCCGCCAGGAGGCCCGGAGTACCCTTAAATTCAGCCTTAAGCAGGACTTTTTGGCCCTGAAAGTTAAAGAACATCATTCATCGCTATTTTTCAGACAAGTTTCTGAACCCATTGGCACTTCCTTTTGAAGGAAATTCGAGAGATTATGTTGCTTATAGATATTAGCCCCCCTGGTAAGGAAAAATGTACCTTTCTGCAAATGCTCTATTGATAGAGGCAGAGGTGTCCCGTCTTTCGATGAGATGGTGGATTTCGCTTTGGTGGAAGTCGACTTTGACGATCCGACTACGAACGTGCGAGGACGTCGCGCCTTAGCAATCGCTAAACCAACTCCGAGAGGTTATTGACCACGCCGAGCACGATCAACGACCACGAGGGTCTATTTCCGCGAGCAAACGAAGAACAAGCAAGAAACTGAGATTGCAACTGGATATTGCGAATATAAGATGAAAGCTTTATTGATCGAGGTGGGGTTCTGTGGCGCCTTTGTCCGGTCGCTGAACACAAACGGCACGCGAAGTTGCAGCTATGGCGAACTTTGATCTAAACAAAACCCAAGTCTAAACGGTGCCCTAAGGGCTGTATATATGGAGGAAGAGGGGTGAATTTCGTGGCCCTTGGTGGAGGGGTCCAAACTAACCCTATCTCTTGTTTCCCCACATACGGACTCTAAAATAGCCTATACTAATGTATTTCGAAATTACATGGGCCTGGCCCAATAATAAGGTGACGCAAAGCACCTAGAATAGCCTATGGACTAATATTATGAAGTGGCATCTTGTATATTTCGTCCAAGGCTTCATGCACTCATTATGGTGGCTTCAAAGTCCTGAAATCATCACTTGTAACTCCATTCTTGTCCCCCTTGCATGCCATCATCTCCATGCTGGTTCTTGCTCCAATGTTCATCCTTCTCCAAGCTAGGCCCTACATTTGTAAGCAAAACAAATGTATCCAATTTAGGCAGCATCATATTCTCATGAACATTAGAATCATTACCAAGAAACGAAAGTACCGGTAATTTAGTTGGCGATGTGAGCTCTAGTAATTGGTCCAAGATGTATAGCAGCAGGGCTGTGGGTGTAACAATGGTATTGATGTCCTCATCATCCTCCCTTCTTGAAATGAAGTCGCCCTCGACGGAAGTTCATCTTCCTCACCCAAATATGGCTTCAAATCTGCAATGTTAAAAGTGGACTAACCCCAAAATCTGCAGCAGCTCAAGTTTATATGCATTATCATTTACTTTCTCCAACACCTTAAAGGGACCAGAAGACGTGGCATTAGCTTTGATTTGCGCAAATCAGAAATCTATCCTTACGCAAATGTAACCAAACAAGATCTCCTGTGCAAACACAACATGTTTTCTACCCTTATCTCCAAAGAAGTTTATATTTAGCATTCATACGCTCAATGTTTTCCTTAGTTAACTCATGCATTTTTAAAATCAATTCAGCACGTTCTTTAGCATCAAAATTAACCTTCTCCAAGATGGAAGAGGCAACAAATCAATAGGTGCACGAGGTAGGAAACCATACACAACTTCAAAAGGGCACATCTTAGTAGTAGAATGCAACGAACGATTATAAGCAAATTCAATATGAGGCAAGCATTCCTCCCACATTTTCTTATTTTTCTTTAGAACAGCCCTAAGCATTGTAGACAATGTTCTATTGACTACTTCAGTTTGTCCATCAGTTTGGGGGTGACAAGTAGTACTAAAAAGCAGTTTAGTCCCCAACTTAGCCCATAAACATCTCCAAAAGTGGCTAAGAAATTTAGTATCACGATCTGAAACAATAGTATTTGGCACACCATGCAAGCTTAATAATTTCACGAAAGAACAAATCAGCAACATTGACAAAGATCATCGCTTTTATGACATGGTATAAAGTGTGCCATTTTCGAGAATCTATCCACGACAACAAATATGTTATCCTCCCTTCTTTGTTCTAGGTAAACCTAAAACAAAGTCCATCGATATATCCTCCCAAGGAACACTAGGTACAGCAAAGGCATATATAAACCATGAGGATTGAGTCGTGACTTAGCTTTTTGACATGTAGTGCAATGAGCAATAAAACGCTCAACATCCGCCTCATCTTTGGCCAAAAGAAATGTGTAGCAAGTACGCCCTCCGCCTTCTTCACGCCAAAGTGTCCCATTAGTCCTCCTCCATGCGCCTCCTGCAACAACAAAAGACGAACGGAGCTAGCTGGAATGCATAGCTTGTTAGCACGAACACAAACCCATCATTAACGACAAACTTGTTCCATGTTCTTCCTTCTTTACAATTCTGCAATACATCTTTAAAATCAGCATCATGCACATATTGATCTTTGATGGTCTCCAAACCAAATATTTTGAAGTCAAGTTGTGAAAGCATAGTATAGCGACGAGACAATGCATCAAGAATAACATTTTCTTTACCCTTCTTGTCTTTAATGACATAAGGGAAAGTCTCAATGAATTCAACCCATTTAGCATGTCTACGATTCAGTTTAGCTTGACTTTTAATATGTTTCAAAGATTCATGATCGAATGTATAACAAATTCTTTGGGCCATAAATAATGTTGCCATGTTTCTAAAGTCCTAACAAGAGCATATAATTCTTTATCATAAGTAGAATAATTCAGACTAGGCCCACTCAATTTTTCGTAAAAGTATGCAACAGGTTTGCCATCTTGTAATAACACACCTCCTAATCCAATTCCACTAGCATCACATTCAAGCTCAAAAGTCTTAGTAAAATCAGGAAGTTGGAGTAAAGGAGCATGTGTCAACTTATCTTTCAACACCGTGAAGGCTTCTTCCGTGCGGTACCCCAAACAAAAGGCACATCCTTCTTTGTAAGCTCATTGAGAGGTGCAGCAATGGTGCTGAAATCTCTCACAAAACGCCTATAGAAACCAGCGAGGCCAAGGAAACTCCTCACTTGTGTGACTGCTTTGGGCTGCGGCCAACTCTCAATAGCTTCAATCTTGGCTTTATCAACTTCAATTCCTCGTGGAGTAACAACATAGCCAAGAAAAGATACTCGGTCGGTGCAAAAGGTGCACTTCCCAAGGTTACCAAACAAACGTGCATCACGAGAGCATTAAAAACAGCACGAATGTTCCAAATGTTCTTCCAAAGATTTGCTATAAATCAGTATATCATCAAAATAAACTACCACAAATCGTCCAATGAAAGCACGTAAAACTTCGCTCATTAATCTCATGAAAGTACTAGGTGCATTAGTTAACCCAAAAGGCATGACTAACCACTCATATAATCCAAACTTAGTTTTAAATGCTGTTTTCCATTCATCTCCCAATTTCATACGAATTTGATGGTATCCACTACGCAAATCAACTTTGGAGAATATTGTAGAGCCACTCAATTCATCAAGCATATCATCTAGCCTAGGAATAGGGTGACGATAACTAATAGTAATATTATTGATGCCTCTACAATCAACACACATACGTGACGTACCATCCTTTTTCGCACTAGAATAATAGGAACAAAGACAAGGACTAAGGGATTCGCAGATATACCCTTTGTCGAGCAGCTCCTGACTTGACGATAATCTCCTTCGCCTCCTCCGGATTGGTACGGTATGGTGCACGGTTGGTAATGATGCACGGGAATTAAGTCAATTTGATGCTCAATCCCTCGAATAGGTGGTAATCCGGTGGCACGCCTTGTGGAAAGACGCCACGAACTCTGCAAAATGTTAGTGACAGCAGGGGCAAAGAGGAAGGCACATCCTCGAATGAAAATAATGCCTCTTTGCACACAAAAGCATAGCAAATAGATTTGCCAAAATCTAGCTCATCAATATCAGATTTGGTGGCAAGTAAACATGCACTTTTCAATTTAATTTCGAAGCAAAGAGATGGTTTATTATTAGTCTTCATGTGTTGCTCAAATTCTTTTGCCACAATCTGATTTTCACGCTTATTTTTCTCCTGTTTTGCTTTATTAGCTCTATTAATATCATCTTTCAAAATGGACTCAGAGTCATAGGAAGCAAAGTAATATTTTTATCCTTATGAACAAGAGTATACTGATTGTTTCTACCATGGTGTATGAATTTTTATCAAATTGCCATGGTCTACCAAGTAACAAGGAACATGCTTGCATAGGTACCACATCACAATCAACATAATCAGATATGTAGAGATACTAAAATGCACACTAACAAAGACGTGTTACCTTCACCTTGCCGCTGTTGTTGAACCATTGGATGTAGTAAGGATGTGGATGTGGTCTTGTGGTGAGAGATAGCTTCTCCACCATCTCCATGCTAGCCAAGTTGTTGCAGCTCCCTCCATCTATGATGACGCGAATAGAACGCTCCTTCACAACTCCCTTTGTATGGAACAAATTATGCCTCTGATTTTGCTCACTTGTGTAACCTGCACACTCAAAACACGCTGAGCAACTAAACATTCATACTGTCAAGATCTTCAAGAGCCATGTATTGTGTCTCATGATCGAATCATCTCCACCGTGTTCCTCATGTGTAATAAGAGCCAAAGTCTCCTCATCGTAGTCACTAGCGGACTCATACCCACCATCCTCAAGAGCAATCATCACACGCTGAGATTTGCATTCTTTCATAAAATGTCCTCTTCCCTTACAACGACGACAAATAATATCACTTGTGTGCCCTGCTGACGCCATGGAAGAAGAGCTCTGCAGGCCCAGCGGTGTGCTCTTGGCGAGATAGTGGTGGTTGTGCCCTTTCTTGTATCACGGTTGGAGGTGGCACCTAAAGGAGGTGATGGTGCAAAGGAAGTAGATGATGCACGTGGTGTCCATGATGAAGGTCGACCTGCGAGAAAAGTTAGTGCGGCGCCAATGCCTGCCGATCCTGACTTCACGCTCAGCTTTACAAGCAAGATGGAATAAACGAGTGATATTATTATAATCCTTATAGTCTAGAATGGTCTGAATCTCTATTTAATCCACCCGTAAAACGTGCAAGCATAGCTTCATTCTCCTCAACAATACCACATCTAATCAAGCCAGTTTGTAATTCCCGATAATATTCTTCACGAAATTTTTCCTTGTCTTAAACGCTGCAATTTTTGAAGTAATTCACGTTGATAATATGGTGGAACCCAACGAGCACGCATAGCAGTTTTCAAAGCAGCCCAAGTAGTGGAACAGGATATAATCTACAATGTTCGGACCACCAAACACATGCAAAGCTAGTGAAAGCACAAACAGCAGCAGGAACACGCTCTCCTCGGGATATTGTAAACATGTAAATCGTTGTTCAGTTTCTAACTCCCAAGTAAGATATATATCAGAACATATCTACCCTCAAATGGTGGAATATTCAATTTCAGTTTAGGAAGATGGTCATGATCTCGCACTGAGGGGGAGCCCTAGCATTGCCATTATTTGCATGTGGACGACCGGTGGTTGTGGTGCTGGTGGTTGCACGTAGTTCGATGTTGATCAACCTCATCCTCATAATCTCCCATATAATCATCCTCGTCGGTACCAAAGCAGCAGCAGAGAGCAGGAGCCAAAGAAGCACCAACAGCAGAGTAGCGGCACCAGAATTTTGTCTGTCTCAATAGGAACACGCTGAGCTCGGCCCATACCGATTCGGAAGGGGCGAAGTTGTTGTCGTTGTAGAGGTGCGATAGGTGCAGCCGGCGGTGGTTGTGGAAAACGCGCGAGCAATTCATCAAACTTGCTATCAAGCTTTGTTTCAAACGCCTTCTCAATGCCATCTATCTTCTCCATGGCCTCGCCAAATCTGTTTACCACATCTTGCACCTGTCCACTCATCATTTGCTGAAATTTATCATGTAGCTGTTTGTTCGTCATGTTCTCCCAATCAGCCTCGTCGGATTGTGATCCTGCCATGGTTAGCAGCAATAGAAACACACAAGAATATGATCCTACAGACTACTAACAAGAGGTGGTGGTGGGTGTCACAAACCGTCAAGCAAATCTCAAATTCTTACCAGTTCTTACCCAAAGAAGAAAGCGGTGATCGGCAACCGTTGTAATCAAAACTCTCAAAAGCTTGGATAGAGCGATTGCGGGGAGAGTCAAACGCACGACGAGATTTATGTGGAGCTGGGAAGGCTTATAATATGGTAGCAAAAGGGTCAAGAATAATCAAATCGAGATGCAAAGTTGAATAAACGCTCAACGACGGATCAGGTCTTTGGTCCTTGGCTAGACCGTGCTAGAGACGCGAGCCTAGAACACTAACAAAATCACGGCGCTGCACGTAATCAAAGGAAAAGCACACTCTGAATTTTTTTTTCGCTTTTTTTTTTTTTTTTTGCTTTTTTTTTTTGCGCTGCTTTTTTTTTTTTTTTGCGAAAAATCACTATAATGGCGAGTGTCTCAAAACTCTTCCTGTGTCAAATCGACAGATGGGCACGAAATTTTTCGACCAAATTTTTTTTTTTCGAACGCCGGACCAAAAACTGAAACGGGTCAAAAAACTTTCTATAACGGCGACTGGCTCAATACGCTTAGAAACACCTAAAAATAGGATAGCCAGAAAATTTTTTATCCCGTGCGTTTTTGGAAAATTTTGGGCCTAAACGGAGGGTGGTTTCCGGACCTCTTCTACGCACGGCAAAAGATTGCTGGAATCCGAAACCTACTCAGACAAGGAAACACGAATCGGAAATTAGATGGATCCCGAAAACAAATCTAATATGCAAGGAACTCGGATTGGTGGTGGATATATGGTGGTGGTATATGTCAGCGGTGGTGGTATATGGATACGGATTCGAAGCGGTGGCGGATAAGCGGTGGTGGTAGATGGCGGGCGATGATGATGGTGCGGCGGCGAGACAACTTATGACCGTAACTCAAACTCTAAAAGACTAGACTCTAAGACCAGAACTAGACACGACGATGCAACCGCAAATTCAACAACGCAAATACGTAAAAGATTATGCAAAGGCTCGATTGGTTCGGATATGATGACCTAACCCTAATTTTTTTGGCTTTTTCGTGGACTGTAGGTATGAAGAATGACTCGATCTAAACTACGAAAAATCAGTAAAATCTCACCGAGCAACCCGGAAATCTGATACCACTTGATAGAGGCAGAGGTGTCCCGCCTTCGATGAGATGGTGGATTTCGCTTTGGTGGAAGTCGACTTTGACGATCCGACTACGAACGCGGCGAGGACGCCGCGCTTTAGCAATCGCTAAACCAACTCCGAGAGGTTATTGACCACGCCGAGCACGATCAACGACCACGAGGGTCTATTTCCTCGCGAGCAAACGAAGAACAAGCAAGAAACTGAGATTGCAACTGGATATTGCGAATATAAGATGAAAGCTTTATTGATCGAGGTGGGGTTCTGTGACGCTTTGTCCGGTCGTTGAACACAAACGGCACGCGCGGTTGCAGCTATGGCGAACTTTTGATCTAAACAAAACCTAAGTCTAAACGGTGCCCTAAGGGCTGTATATATGGAGGAAGAGGGGTGAATTTCGTGGCCCTTGGTGGAGGGGTCCAAACTAACCCTATCTCTTGTTTCCCACACATACGGACTCTAAAAATAGCCTATACTAATGTATTTCGAAATTACATGGGCTGGCCCAATAATAAGGTGACGAAGCACCTAGAATAGCCTATGGACTAATATTATGAAGTGGCATCTTGTATATTTCGTCCAAGGCTTCATGCACTCATTATGGTGGCTTCAAAGTCCTGAAATCATCACTTGTAACTCCATTCTTGTCCCCTTATGCATGCCATCATCTCCATGCTGGTTCTTGCTCCAATGTTCATCCTTCTCCAAGCTAGGCCCTACATTTGTAAGCAAAACAAATGTATCCAATTTAGGCAGCGTCATATTCTCATGAACATTAGAATCATTACCAAGAAACGAAAGTACCTGGTAATTTAGTTGGCGTGCGCGAGCTCTAGTAATTGGTCTAGTATGTATAGCAGCAGGGGCTGTGGGTGTAACAATGGTATTGATGTCCTCATCATCTATGATCCGGGCAATCTCATTTGGCCATAAATTGGAGAAAATCCAGCGGCTATATGCCTTATTCTCCTTGTTTTCCCCGGATGGCATGCTGTAACTCATGCGCATGAAAGCCAAGAACAAAAGGGCATTCCTTGCATCGGTCAATATATATGTGGAAACGATATCTCCTGTATAGAGGACAAGAAATTTTGGGGCAATCAGGCAAAAAGCGCACAAGAAAATAAAGTACTTTCAAGGACTGCCATAGAATGGACAGATGTTCACTAAAATGGTCATAATTTTGTCATTCGGAGTCCGTGTTGGAGCCATAAGTACTCAAACTGCTCGCGGCGAGCGCGCGAATCCAAAAAATACACCACGCTGCCGCCAGGAGGCCCCGAGTACCCTCAAATTCAGCCTTAAGCAGGACTTTTTGGCCCTGAAAGTCAAAGAACATCATTTGTCGCTGTTTTTCAGACAAGTTTCTGAACCCATTGGCACTTCCTTTTGAAGGAAATTCGAGAGATTATGTTGCTTATAGAATTTAGCCCCCCTGGTGGGGACAAATGTACCTTTCTGCAGATGCTCTATGATCCAGCAATCTCATTTGGCAGAATTGAAGAAAATCCAATGCTATATGCCTTATTCTCCTTATTTTCACGGATGGCATGTCAGTAACTCATGCGCGTGAAAGCCAAGAACAAAAGGGCATTCCTGGCATCGTTCAATATATATGTGGAAACGATATCTCCTCTATAGAGGACAAGAAATTTTGGGGCAATCAGGCAAAAAGCGCACGAGAAAATGAAGTACTTTCAAGGACTGCCATAGAATGGACAGGTGTTCACTAAAACGGTTTTTCAGACAAGTTTCTGAACCCATTGGCACTTCCTTTTGAAAGAAATTCGAGAGATTATGTTGTTTATAGACATTAGCCCCCGTGTAGGGACAAATTTACCTTTCTGCAGATGCTCTATGATCCGGGCAATCTCATTTGGTCGTAAATTGAAGAAAATCCAGTGACTATATGCCTGGTTTTCCTTGTTTTCGCCGGATGGCATGCTGTAACTCATGCGCGTGAAAGCCAAGAACAAAAGGGCATTCCTAGCATCGGTCAATATATATGTGGAAACAATATCTCCTTTACAGAGGACAAGAAATTTTGGGTCAATCAGGCAAAAAGCGCACGAGAAAATGAAGTACTTTCAAGGACTGCCATAGAATGGACGGATGTTGATGTAGGGTAGAACCCTAGGAAGGACCTTTTCACACTTGGAGGGGGAAATGGAGGGAAATCACAAGAACAACAAGAACACAAGGACGAACACAAAGAGGAAATCACTCCAACAATTGCCAATTACACATCCACTAGAGTAACAACACAAGATCCACAAGTCTCAAACACAATCAAAGGAAAGATACAATGGCAAAGTTCATCCCAAATCCAAAGGAAGATGGGTCTTGGTGATAGTCTTCTCCCAATGCAGGTCTTGAAATCCTCAAGGATTCTTCCCTATGGGGTCTTGATCCTCAAAGAGGGAAGGTAATGCAGCAAAGCTCACCAAGGTCTCATCTAGTACTTTGCTAACCCTAAACATGGCCCTAGGTACGGAATATATAGGCTTGGGGTCGGAGGAGAAGAAGGGGAGTCGAAGAAGCCATCTCAGCCGGCCATCCTGGGAGGCCCGTGCGCACGGGGTAAGTTGGGCCCGTGTGCACGGGGGTCCCGTGGGCACGGTACAGGCCCGTGCGCACGGGGTGCTCCAGCGCCAACTCCCTGGGTAGTCCGTGGGCACGGGGTCTTGGGGGCCCGTGCAGACGGGGTTGCCTGGAGCCTCCTGTGCTACTGCTGTTGTTCTTGTTCTTGGTCCACATGGCCTTGTGGTGGTTCTCCTTCTTCTTGGGGATGCTCCTGAGCCTCTTGGTGGTGTTCCACTTCATACCTAAGGAGACATAGCATATTTTGGTGAGGTAGTAGACATGTTCCATTTGTGTCCATATGCAAGTCTAGTAGGAAGGAGTTCACCTCGGTTTCCAAAGCACGTGCTCTAGCTCTTGTCATGGGTCCTTGTGGGGTTGGATGTGTTGGTGTAGACTCCATGGGGATGATGGAAGGATGCTCCGCATCATCTCCCCTTCCTTCGAAAGGATCCGACCTCAGATCAAGATCTTCATCACCATGGAAAGGCGAGAGGTCTTTGACGTTGAAGATGTTGCTCACGTTGTACTTGTCTCATGGGAGTTCAATCTTGTAGGCGTTGTCGTTGTAGCGTGCTAGCACCTTGAATGGTTCGTCGGCTCGAGGTAGTAGTTTGGACTTGCGTTCGTTGGGGAAGCGGTCCTTGCGATGGTGTAGCCACACGAGATCACCTATGTTGAAGATCATGGGTTGCTTGTTGACGTTGAGCTTGGTCGCTAGTTAATGTACTTGGCACTCGATGATGTTTCTTGTATCTTCATGCATCTTCTTGATGTATCTTGCGCGTGCACTCGCATCCATGTTGGTGCACACTTGTAGAGGTAGAGGTAGGATGTCCAATGGGGACAATGGGTTGAAGCCGTAGACAACCTCGAAGGGGGACTTGCCGGTAGTTGAATGTCTTGCGCGGTTGTAGGCGTACTCGGCGATGGGTAGACACGCCTCCCACTCCTTGATGTTCTTCTTGATCAACACCCGAAGTAGAGTCGATAGCGTCCGGTTCGTCACCTCCGTTTGGCCATCGGTTTGAGGATGTTATGCGGATGAGAACAAGAGCTTGATTTCGAGCTTGGCGCATAGAGTCTTCCAAAAGTAACTCAAGAACTTGACGTCGCGGTCGGAGACGATTGTCTTTGGTACTCCATGGAAGCGCAAGATTTCCCTACAAAAGAGATTTGCAATATGTGAAGCATCGTCTACCTTGTTGCAAGGAATGAAATGTGCCATCTTAGAAAATCGATCCACAACAACAAACACGGAATCCTTTCCATTTTGAGTTCTAGGCAAACCAAGTACAAAATCCATGCTAATGTCTTCCCAAGGTTGATAAGGAATAGGAAGAGGCATGTAAAGACCATGAGATTGAGCTTTTGACTTAGCTTTGCGGCATGTAGAGAATCTTGTGGTGAAGCGTGAGACGTCACGGAACATCTTGGGCCAAAAGTAGTTCTTGAAGAGCGTGGCGAAAGTCTTGTCGCGTCCAAAGTGTCCCATGAGTCCGCCTCCATGAGCCTCTTGCAAAAGGAGCAAACTAAGAGAAGACTCGGGAATGCATAGTTTGTTAGCTCTCATAAGATAACCATCCTTAATGTAGTATTGTTCCCAAGATGTATGCATCAAACATTTAGCATAATGAGGTGCAGAAGATGGATCACTAGCATACAAGTCTTTTATGTGCTCAAAGCCAATAACATTCAACTCAAGTTGTGTGACAAGCGTGCATATGCGTGAAAGTGCATCGGCAACTACATTTTCCTTACCCTTAATGTACTTTATCACATATGGGAAAGATTCAATGAATTTACTCCATTTGGCATGACGCTTGTTCAATTTAGTTTGACCTTTTAAGTACTTAAGCGTTTCATGATCGGTGTGTATGACAAACTCATGAGGTCTAAGATAATGTTCCCAAACATGTAGGACACGCACTAAAGCATACAATTCTTTGTCATAGATGGGATAGTTAAGTTGAGCACCGGAGAGTTTTTCACTAATATATGCAATTGCTCGTTTTTGTTGCATCAAAACTCCGCCAATTCCGGTACCACTTGCATCACAATGAACCTCAAAAGTTTTGTCAAAGTTGGGCAAAGCAAGAATCGGAGCATGAGTAAGCAAAACTTGAGCTCATCAAAAGCGGTTGATTGCAAAGATCCCCAAACAAAAGGAGCATTTTTCTTACTCAAAGCATGCAAAGGGGCGGCAATAGTGCTAAAGTTTTTCACAAAGCGACGATAAAAACCTGCAAGACCAAGAAAACTTCGCACTTGTTGCAAATTGGTGGGTTGGGGCCAAGTTTTAATTGCTTTAATTTTATTTTCATCAACATGGACACCCTTGGAAGAGATAACAAAACCCAAGAAAACCACTTTGTCAACACCAAATGTGCACTTTTTCATGTTGGCATAAAGACTTTCCTTGCGAAGTGTTTGCAAAACTAGCTTAACATGATCAAGATGCTCTTTCATGGTTTTGCTAAACACAATAATATCATCAAAGTAAACCACAACAAAGACTCCAATGTAGGGTCGAAGTACATGATGCATGAGACGCACAAAAGTACCGGGAGCCTCCGATAAACCCATAGGCATGACTAACCATTCATATAAGCCAAATTTTGTTTTGAAAGCAGTTTTCCATTCATCACCTTCTTGTATGCGGATTTGATAATAACCACTTTTAAGATCAATTTTTGAGAAAAAGTTGGCTCCACTAAGTTCATCAAGCATATCATCTAAGCGAGGAATGGGATGCCTATAGAGAACGGTAATAGCATTTATAGGTCTACAATCGGAACACGCGGAAACTTCCATCGGGCTTAGGCACAAGTATGACGGGAACGGCACAAGGGCTTAAGCTTTCACGTACATGACTGTTGTCTATTAGTTGTTGTACTTGCCGTTGAATCTCCTTGGTTTCTTCGGGATTGACATGGTATGGAGCTTTGTTTGGAAGTGGCGCTCCGGGGATGAGGTCGATACGATTCTCAATGCCTCGTAGAGGAGGTAGACCCGGAGGTAGCTCATCGGGGAAAACATCTTCCAATTCCTGCAAAACAGATTGAAACACCAAAGGTAGCTCGTGAGTGGTGTTAGTTTTTGGTTCGCCATCCTTATGTCACGACCGGTTTTCCGGGTAATAAATTTCCAGAAAGGACCGTCGTGCTCATCAGCCCCAGGATTACTGTTAGATGATGAGGCTCCAACTTGATCTGAAATTCCAAGCAAAATACAAAATATGTGGTACAAGGCCATTCGCCCGTGAGTACAACAAATGGTTTCTAGTGGTTGATGGCGGAAGCGGTTTGTGGATCATCGGTGTCTATGGGACTCCATTTCCCACGTGAACAGTGACTGTGTTAACTCCTATCTTCGCGAGGCTGCTATCTCCATTGCTTAGGTTCCGGGCTGTCATCGCATCGCTCCTCTCCGTGCAAGAAAATCTGGCCAAGACAATAGCCAGGGACAAGCCAGTGAGTACTTTGAATGTACTCGCAAACCTTAAGAACACATGTATAACATAACAATGAGGTGTTGACAATATTTTATGCGCATGACGTCAGTCACAAAGATAAATATAACTCTGATGTATGAATATGCAATGTCATAGAAGTATTAAAAATTATGAAATAAATAACAAGCATGCCACAGTCGGGCATCTGAGCGACACCACATAAAGGGCTTTAAAAGAAATGCCACAGTCGGGCGTCTGAGCGACACCACATAAAGGGCTTTTAAAATAAATGCCATAATGAATATCCCGGAGGTAGAACCATCCCAGAGATACTCGATTAATAACAATAATATCACGGGTTAGTCAACGATAATAGAAATCATAATCATCATAAGTCACAAGTCACAATCCATGTTGTTCCAGTTCTGGTTAACAGCTCCACCTCCGAAGACCGACACTAAGACCGACACTTGACCCATCCCAGACTGTAGTCCTTAACCATGGACACGGCTATTTGAATAGGTTTTAATCTCTGTAGAGGGTGTACTCTTTACCCACGAGTAACGGATTCCTTTAGCCCATCGGGACTAATTCCGCTTACGGTCTTTTAAATGAAAACACACCTGACTTGCACACACCAGCTTAACTCACTCGTGTCTGGAATCACCCACGACACTTGTCAAGCAAACTCTAAGTGGGGAGGCTACAACCTCGCGTAGCATGGGATCAAATTTATATCACAAGACTAAGGGGTGGCCTCCTCTCGGTCCCAACCGAAACACCCATGCCCCCGACCGGATGATGGCTTTAATCCATGGCCATGGTACCCTCATCCCGGCCCCTCTGTACGGTGTGTGCTAGAAAGGGGTTGACAAATTACTGAACCGTACCCTACCTGTGGCAGGAACAAGTGGTAGCACGAAACAAGTGTGGGGGTTACTGGAACAAGACTCGATCTATGGTCGACTCAGGAGGTTTACAGTTTCCTGCATGACATGTTTAACAAATATATTTCAACCAATACAACCGACACTCATTATATCTTACCATGCCATACTGGACATACCCGTCCCAACGGAGACCGGCGACAAGCTCACGCCTACCCAAGGCAGAGGCCTTCCCGGATTCCTCTCCGGCATGCACGCAAGATACATGAGGATGATTACCATCACAAGTATACTCATTTCCAACAGCATGGAAATCACCAATATGCATCCATGCAAATGATCATATCACATGAAATAACAAGTCCTTCGAAATGAGGTGGTGTTATAAACGTGTCAACGAACACATCAAAAACATTATGCCGGGGTTCAGAATGCTTGCCTTCAATGTGTGGTAAGTCAAGGTGTACTTCAAAACTTTTGAAAGTTCCTCCTCTCTTCAAAAATCCTATTTTAGCAATATAAAGAATTAACACACAAAATAAAACAGCACCAAAAGTTGTTCTGAAATTTTTTCAAATAAATCTTAAAATAAACTAGGTGAAATTCGAGAGAGGTAGGAAAAAGAATCAACTCATTCGGAGTTATAATTAAAAAGTTATAGGCATTCAAAGTTTAGTGAAAAATCTATTTTTAAAAAAAAAACAGAAAAAGAAAACGTTTCAAACGAAAATACGTTTTCGGTCAGGGGAGGCGTACTTGGGGCTTTAGGCCTTCACTTATCCAGCATGGACTGCGCGGGGAGTCGCTGACAGTGGGTCCAGGGGGTCCCACTAGTCATGTTTGACTAGTCGCCCTCCCTCCCCTCTTCCTTGGCCCGAGCAGAGGCGCGGCTCCGGCGTCCGTCACCGGCGAATGGCGGTTCATCGCGGGGAGCTGAGGGTGGGGATGGATCCGCGGATCAGCGGAGGTCCTCCCGGTGGTCGTAGGGTCGTCGGAGGTGGAGGGAGTCGCCGGCGGCGAGCTCCGCGGCGGAGGGGAGGCTTCGGTGGAGTTGGGGATTCGGGCTAGGGTGATGCTCCGCCGCTGTTTGGGGTCGGGGTGGCTCGGCAAGACGATGAGGAGCCGAGTGGTGGTGATTGAAGGGTGGGGGAGGCCCTGGTGGCGCCGGAGTGAACCGGAACGAGGCGGCGGCCGGGCTGACCGGAGAGGTTGAAGACGGCTTGCTCCCCTTCAATTGACGGCAACGGGGCACTAGGGAGACGGCGTGAGGCTACCTGAGTGCTCGGGGGAGCTCGGGGCTTCCTTATAAAGGTGAGTCGAGTCGGTTCGGCGGCGGCCGCGGATGAGGGCGTGGCGGCGTTTTCTCGTGAGTTGCAGTGGCAACGTGGCGGTGGTTGGTCGGCTCCGTGAGCTACCGTTTAAAGCTCCACCGTCCATGGAGGCGAAGTGGGGCGCGCTGTGGTGGCTGGCGGCGCCGCCCAATGGCGGTGGCGGATGCGGCCGCGGGCGTGCCGCCAAGCGGCTTGCTGGCAGCGCTGTAGGAGGCGAGGAGGCGGTCGGGGATTCTAGCGTGACGTGGCAAGAGGGAAAGGATCAGGATGAGCTCGGGGAGGCTTATCCGGGCGCTGGCTGCTTGGGCGCGAAAGCACGCAAAACGCGCGTGCTCGCCGCAAGCTCTGGGCGTGCACGGCACTCGTTCGACGAAATGCCAGGGCGACCCAAGTTGCCCGAAAGCTAATGCAAATTCACAGGCCTAGGTTAGATACATAAAGAAGGCTACTAGACAACTTGGTTTGGACAGATGGGAAAGTTCACAACACAAACTTGAAATCATGCCAAATCTGGACATGCACATAGGGTGTTTGACAAAATGCCAAAGGCATCTAGGCAATTCTTGGAGTGGCCAAATCTTCCAGACTAGTGTCTCTGTGGATGAAAGAGGGAGTGCTGAAGTTAGTTTGCAGAAAGGAGAAACTTGCTAGTGCAAGTTTTGCAAAACTTCAATTCTGGACAGAAAGCAAATGGCATTGTTGCAAGCACTTGGAATAATCCAATGGGTCCACTCTCCTGGACTTAAGGGTTTAACATGGAGGACTACAAGTAGGAGAAAGAATATATGGCCAAGGAGTAAGAAATAATATGGATGCTGTACAATCCATCATGTTGGACCAGAATGAAGATGAGGTTGTTACACTCAAAAATTTTCAAATAACATAGCTGGGTTTTTGCACAAAGTGGAATAATATGCTCCTACTGACATCCCATAATTTTGGTGGAAGCTAGAAACAAATATTTTAAAGGGTTGTAGTGCAAAATTGCTCTCTGGACCAGAGAAGAAAATTGGGTGTAGAGCTCAAAATATTTCAAGAATAAAAGATATTTTTGTATAAAAGTGATTTAAAAACATCACATGACATCTCAAAATTTTGGTGGGATTTTTAGATAAATATATCAAATGGTTGTAGTTCAAATATGGCCATATGACCTTGAAAAACCATTTTACAAGAAAATAAAGATCAAGCAAATTAATTATGTAATTAGTTCTACTAATAAAAGAAAAGTTTTTCTTGAGAGGTTAAACAAGTCCAATAACATATTTGAAAAGTTTTCTGTATGGGGAAAACTCCATAATAGCAAGGGAGAAAAAAGGTTCAAAAATCAAAAAGGGAGCCCAGAAAATAAAAGTTTTAATTTCCTGGCAAAATTTTAATTAATAAAACAAGGTCAAAATTTTGGGCTGTCACACCTTACACACAAGGACAAAGTGCATCACACTCGATGGGTTCTCACACACTTCTCTCATCTCACTTTTTGTGGCGAAAAGGATGAGGTTTTTCTCTCGAGGCGAAGAGGCGCTCAAGTGTGGCTTGTTGCTCTCACTCATGTTTTGGTGGCTCACTTTCTCACTCTTCTCTCTATGGTGGGTGGCTTGCTTGTCGGTTATCACTTGACTAGGAGACATGGGTCGTAGCACATATTATTTTCCTTTCATCTTGAAGCTATAGTGATTGGTACGCCCATTGTGGATTTACGCCACTGCCGAATTGCCATGGTCGACCAAGAAGGAGGTGGCAAACGGTCATTGGGACCACATCACACTCCAAAGTGTCTTCATATGCACCGATTCAAGGATACTTGGACCGTATGCTCAACTCAGATAGTGCCGAGTCACTTAGCCATTGAACCTTGTAGGGGTGCGGGTGCTTCCTCTTGACCAATTGAAGCTTGGAGCATAGTTCTTCACTTGCCAAATTGTGGCAACTACCTCCATCGATGATGACCTTGACGGATCTCCCATTGATGCCGGCCTTGGTGTGGAAGATATGCAATCGTTGGTCTTCTTCTTGTTGATGTTGAAGTGTCAAGACCTTGGAAACAATGAGAGCGGGGCTCGTATCTTCATCACAAAAGACTTGATCATCTTCATCCTTGTTCACGCGCCGGTGCATGGCCACTTGCTCAATAGCTTCCATTTCATATTCACTCATTGAGTCGTAGGTGCCATCATCGTTGAGGATCATGGTGCACTTGTTGGTGCATTGGAAGGACTTGTGGCCTCGGCCGCCACATGTGAAGCACTTGATTGAACTTGTCTTGATGGTCTCATCGGTCGGAGTAGAGGAAGAAGCACGCGGCTTGTAGTTGCTTGTAGTAGGAGGAAGACGACTTGAACTTGACGAAGGTTTCTTGTATGTTGTCTTGTCGTCGTTGCTTGGAGAAGGCTTGGTTGAAGTAGATGTTGGAGGAGTTGTTGAAGCTTGATTGTTGGAGAAGCCGTATGTCTTGAATGAGTACTTGGCGTACTTGAAGTCATCTTGCATTTGACATTCCGCCTTGGTCGCTTGATGCACTAGCTCGATGAGGTTGGAGTAGGGTTGGAAGTCGGCGATCTTCTTGATGGGATGATTGAGTCCATTCAAGAATCGTGCCATTGTTTGCTCATCATCTTCCTTGACATTGGCTCGAATCATGGCTATCTCCATTTCCTTGTAGTATTCTTCAACACTCTTTGTTCCTTGCTTGAGGAGTTGTAGCTTCTTGAAGAGATCACGGTTGTAGTAGGTGGGCACAAATCGTGCTCGCATGACATCCTTCATTTGAGCCCAAGTGGTGATTGGAGGGTCACCTCTTGCTTGTCGGCGCTCAAGGACTTGTTCCCACCATATGAGCACATAGTCTTGGAACTCAAGTGATGCCATTGCGATCTTCTTCTCTTCCTCACAGTTGTGCAAACGAAAGATTTTGTCGACCTTCAATGCCCATGAGAGGTACTCTTCCGGATCATTGCTTCCATTGAACTTGGGCAATGGGAATTTGAGTTTCCCATAGCATTGCTCTTCATTTTGATAGCGGTTGCGGTATCGCTCTTGCCTTGGAAAATCCTCGAATGCTTGTTCCTCATGATGTCGTTCTTGGCATGGAGGAGGGTCTTGAAGCACATGTTCCACTTGATGTCGCTCTTGTTGCGCTTGTGGTTGAGGTGGAGCTTGACGAGCTTGTGGAGGAGCTAGAGAAACTTGACGGTGCACACGTGGTTGATAGTTCCTCTCTTGTATTTCTTCTCAAAGGGCTTCCTCTTGATTGCGCCGTTCGCGATTGCGGTTGGCGATTGCTCGACTTGATTCTTGAAGGGCACATTCCGCCTCAATAGCTTGTGCTTCTCGTTGTTGTTGTTGAAGACGTTGGGCCTCAGCGTCTTGTTCCTCTTGGTGTAGACGCGCTCGTTCTTCTTCTTCTTGACGACGAAGACGTTGTCGTTCTTGAGCTTGAGCAAAAGCGACTTGATTTACTTGATGACGAGGGACTTGCTCATCGACTTGATCTTGTGAATGCTTGGCGTGTAGCGGATCTCGAGATGCATGACGGTCTTGACGCGCGGCTCGTCGAAGAATGGTTGATGATGGTGTACTTGAGCTGGAGAAGGTGTCGTCGGAGTGGCGACTTGAGTGGCTCCGTCTTGAGTAGGAAGAAGTTGAAGGAGGCCGGTTGACCAACAAAGCTCGGATCTCGTCCATTCTTGCATCGTTCTCTTGCTTGTGCACGTCGAGCTTGTTGTCGAAGTAGTCGCGTGTGCATTGCTTGGAGAATCGTAAGTCGGTGGCGAGGTTGTCGATGCGGTCGTTCATTGCTTGTTGCTCTTGATGGAGAGCTCGTTGTGCACCAAAGAGGTGGCTCTTGGTGACGAAGGATGACATGTTGTCGTCGTGCTCGATGAAGAGTGGGTTGGTAGAAGAACTTGGCCTATCCATCATGAGAAAGTGGTGGTGAGTAGGAAAATGAGAGAACAAAACCAAAGGTACCTTTTCCGAAGATTGTGGATGTAACAAATACGATCCCATGTGATGTTACAATAGGGGAATTGGTACCGGGAATTGTTTCTCACACCTACAAGTAAATGGTCTATGGAGGAGCTTGGTTAGGAAAGGCACAAATAATTCAAGCAAATGTTAGTCAAGATGTTGATAAAGTTGAGAAGATTCACAAATGGAAAATAAGACAAATAGATCAACCTCCCAAGATAACACGAGGAACACACACACGGAAGATAAATGGGATCCGCACAACCAAGGGATGAGCTCGAGGATATCGATACACGGGAAAAGCTCTTGTCGTACGGATACTAGAGAGACGCTAGCTCGATTGCACTAATGGGCTAGATACGCTAGTGCACCAACCTAATAGAGAATCTACTCGTCTCACTATCCCAAGTATGCTTATGTATGTGGTGACCAAGATGATGCACGACTGCGAAGGCTCGATGCTATTGCTTATAAGCTCTTTGCTTTTCTTCTCTTTTGCTTAAAAGCTTTTCTCACTTTTTTTCAACTATGCCACGATGCTTGATATGCGAGCCACACAACGAGGTAACAAGTAGTAGCTGCACGGGATGGACGGAACACTAAATGGTCCACTAAGACATGGCCCAGCAATACTCAACAAGCTAGTCTCGATGAGTAAGCTACGAAAAATGGCTCAAAGCTATCAAGTTAATGGCAAGGGGTACAAGGTGTTGTCGAGGTTACCGTCCTTGCTTACGGTTGAAGATGATCTTGTCGAAGCCGAAGTGTTGTTCGAGTCGATGATTGGTGGCGATGATGATACCAAGTTGCGCCTAAGTAGCCGAAACATCTTAGGACACAAGAGAAATCGCAACCGAACACTCAACAAACATGTGAAATGGTGTGGAAGAACACGAGAGGTGGTGGTGAAACAAAATGAGAAAAACAAAAAAATGGCCGAAAGTTCCTGGATAGTCCGTGCGCACGGGGTAAGTGAGGCCCGTGTGCACGGGGTCCCGTGTGCATGGTGTCCCGATGGCCCGTGTGCACGGGGTCTCCCGAGAGCGGATGAACTTCTGTGGTTTCATGGTAATTGCAAGTTTTTGGCCAAATTCCAGTGGGGGAAGGGTGGGGATGGTGGTGGAGGTGTAGATCCACTTGCCAAACACCAAATTCGTGGATCAAATCAACCAAATCTCACAAGATCAACAAATTGCAAGAAAAATTTTTGTGGCTATTTTTTTTTGTGGGGATTTTTGGATTGGGACGAAAAACAACAAAATCAAGCTAGAAAGTGGAAGGTAGGGACTCCAAGATGTGAATCAACGTGGCTCATGATACCATATGATGTAGCGTAGAACCCTAGGAAGGACCTTTTCACACATGGAGGGGGAAAATGGAGGGAAATCACAAGAACAACAAGAACACAAGGATGAACACAAAGAGGAAATCACTCCAACAATTCCCAATTACACATCCACTAGGGTAACAACACAAGATCCACAAGTCTCAAACAGAATCAAAGGAAAGATAGAATGGCAAAGTTCATCCCAAATCCAAAGGAAGAGGGGTCTTGGTGATAGTCTTCCCCCAATGGAGGTCTTGAAATCCTCAAGGATTCTTCCCTATGCGGTCTTGATCCTCAAAGAGGGAAGGTAATGGAGCAAAGCTCACCAAGATCTCATCTAGTACTTTGCTAACCCTAAACATGGCCCTAGGTACGGAATATATAGGCTTGGGGTCGGAGGAGAAGAACGGGAGTCGAAGAAGCCATCTCAGCCGGCCATCCTGGGAGGCCCGTGCGCACGGGGTAAGTTGGGCCCGTGTGCACGGGGGTCCCGTGAGCACGGTACAGTGCCGTGCAAGACGGGTGCTCCAGCCAACTCCTGGGTAGTCCGTGGGCACGGGTCTCGGGGGCCCGTGCGCACGGGGTTGCCTGGAGCCTCCTGTGTTGCTGCTGTTGTTCTTGTTCTTGGTCCACGTGGCCTTGGGGTGGTTCTCCTTCTTCTTGGGGATGCTCCTGAGCCTCTTGGTGGTGTTCCACTTCATACCTAAGGAGACATAGCATATTTTGGTGAGGTAGTAGACATGTTCCATTTGTGTCCATATGCAAGTCTAGTAGGAAGGAGTTCACCTCGGTTTCCAAAGCACGTGCTCTAGCTCTTGTCATGGGTCCTTGTGGGGTTGGATGTGTTGATGTAGAGTCCATGGGGATGATGGAAGGATGCTCCGCATCAGATGTTCACTAAAACGTCTCATAATTTTGTCATTCGGAGTCCGTGTCGGACCCATAACTACTCAATCTGCTCGCAGCGAGCACGAGAATCCAGAAAATACTCCCTGCTTGCGTCGGGAGGCCCGAAGTACCCTTAAATTCAGCCTTAAGCAGGACTTTTTGGCCCTGAAAGTCAAAGAACATCATTCGTTGCTGTTTTTCAGACAAGTTTCTGAACCCATTGGCACTTCCTTTTGAAGGAAATTCGAGAGATTATGGTGCTTATAGACATTAGCCCCCCGGTAGGGACAAATTTACCTTTCTGCAGATGCTCTATGATCCGGGCAATCTCATTTGGCCGTAAATTGAAGAAAATCCAGCGGCTATATGCCTGGTTCTCCTTGTTTTCGCCGGATGGCATGCTATAACTCATGCACGTGAAAGCCAAGAACAAAAGGGCATTCCTGGCATCGGTCAATCTACATGTGGAAACGATATCTCCTCTATAGAGGACAAGAAATTTTGGAGCAATCAGGCAAAAAGCGCACGAGAAAATGAAGTACTTTCAAGGACTGCCATAGAATGGATAGACGTTCACTAAAACGTCTCATAATTTTGTCATTCGGAGTCCGTGTCGGACCCAGAAGTACTCAAACCGCTCGCGGCGATCACGCGAATCTAGAAAATACTCCCTGCTTGCGTCAGCAGGCCCGAAGTACCCTCAAATTCAGCCTTAAGTAGGACTTTTTGGCCCTGAAAGTCAAAGAACATCATTCGTCGCTGTTTTTCAGACAAGTTTCTGAACCCATTGGCACTTCCTTTTGAAGGAAATACGAGAGATTATGTTGCTTATAGACATTAGCCCCCCTGGTAGGGACAAACGTACCTTTCAGCAGATGCTCTATGATCCGGGCAATCTCATTTGGCCGTAAATTGAAGAAAATCCAGCGGCTATATGCCTTATTCTCCTTGTTTTCTTCGGATGGCATGTTGTTACTCATGCGCGTGAAAGCCAAGAACAAAAGGGCATTCCTGGCATCGGTCAATATATATGTGGAAACGATATCTCCTCTATAGAGGACAAGAAATTTTGGGGCAATCATGCAAAAAGCGCACAAGAAAATGAAGTACTTTTAAGGACTGCCATAGAATGGACATATGTTCACTAAAACGGTCATAATTTTGTCATTCGGAGTTCGTGTCGGACCCATAAGTACTCAAACTGCTGACGACGAGCGCGCGAATCCAAAAAATACTCCCCTCTTGCGCCAGGAGGCCCGAAGTACCCTCATATTCAGCCTTAAGTAGGACTTTTTGGCCCTGAAAGTCAAAGAACATCATTCGTCGCTGTTTTTCAGACAAGTTTCTGAACCCATTGGCACTTCCTTTTGAAGGAAATTCGAGAGATTATGTTGCTTATAGACATTAGCCCCCCTAGTAGGGACAAACGTACCTTTCTGCAGATGCTCTATGATCTGGGCAATCTCATTTGGCCGTAAATTGAAGAAAATCTAGCGGCTATATGCCTTATTCTCCTTGTTTTCACGGATGGCATGTCAGAACTCATGTGCGTGAAAGCCAAGAACAAAAGGGCATTCCTGGCATCGGTCAATATATATGTGGAAACGATATCTCCTCTATAGAGGACAAGAAATTTGGGGGCAATCAGGCAAAAAGCACACGAGAAAATGAAATACTTTCAAGGACTGCCATAGAATGGACAGATGTTCACTAAAACGGTCATAATTTTGTCATTCGGAGTCCGTGTCGGACCCATAAGTACTCAAACTGCTCGCCGTGAGCGTGCGAATCCAGAAAATACTCCCCGCTTGCGCCAGGATGCCCGGAGTACCCTCAAATTCAGCCTTAAGTAGGACTTATTGGCCCTGAAAGTCAAAGAACATCATTCATCGCGGTTTTTCAGACAAGTTTCTGAACCCATTGGCACTTCCTTTTGAAGGAAATTCGAGAGATGATGTTGCTTATAGATATTAGCCCCCCAGGTAGGGACAAATGTACCGTTCTGCTGATGCTCTATGATCCGGGCAATCTCATTTGGCCGTAAATTGAAGAAAATCTAGCGGCTATATGCCTTACTCTCCTTGTTTTCGCCGGATGGCAAGCTGTAACTCATGCGCGTGAAAGCCAAGAACAAAAGGGCATTCCTGGCATCGGTCAATATTTATGTGAAAACGATCTCTCCTCTATAGAGGTCAAGAAATTTTGGGGCAATCAGGCAAAAAGCGCACGAGAAAATTATGTACTTTCAAGGACTGCCATAGAATGGACATATGTTCACTAAAACGGTCATAATTTTGTCATTCGGAGTCCGTGTCGGACCCATAAGTACTCAACTGCTCGCGGTGAGCGCGCGAATCCAAAAAATACTCCCGCTTGCACCAGAGGCCCGAGTACCTCAAATTCAGCCTTAAGTAGGACTTTTGGCCCCGAAAGTCAAAGAACATCATTCGTCATTGTTTTTCGACAAGTTTCAACCCATTGGCACTTCCTTTTGAAGGAAATTGAGAGATTATATTGCTTATAGACATTAGCCCTCCCGGTAGGGACAAACGTACTTTCTGCAGATGCTCTATGATCCGGCAATCTCATTTGGTCAGAATTGAAGAAAATCCATGCTATATGCCTTATTCTCCTTGTTTTCGCCAGATGACATGTTGTAACTCATGCGCGTGAAAGCCAAGAACAAAAGGGCATTCCTGGCATCGGTCAATATATATGTGGAAACAATATCTCCTCTATAGAGGACAAGAATTTTGGAGCAATCAGGCAAAAAGCACACGAGAAAATGAAGTACTTTAAAGGACTGCCATAGAATGGATAGATGTTCACTAAAACGGTCATAATTTTGTCATTCGGAGTCCGTGTCGGACCCATAAGTACTCAAACTGCTTTCATGGCGAAAAGCGCGAATCCAAAAATACTGCCGCTTGCGCCAGATGCCCGGAGTACCCTCAAATTCAGCCTTAAGCAGGACTTTTGGCCCTCGAAAGTCAAAGAACATCATTCGTCCTCGTTCTTGAGACAAGTTTCTGAACCCATTGGCAATTCCTTTTGAAGGAAATTCGAGAGATGATGTTGCTTATAGATATTGGCCCCCGGTAGGGACAAATGTACCTTCTGCAGATGCTCTATGATCCGAGCAATCTCATCCGCCAGAATTGAAGAAAATCCAATGCTATATGCCTTATTCTCCTTGTTTTCGCCGGATGGCATGCTGTAACTCATGCGTGAAAGCCAAGAACAAAAGGGCATTCCTAGCATCGGTCAATATTTATGTGGAAACGATATCTCCTCTATAGAGGACAAGAAATTTTGGGGCAATCAGGCAAAAAGCGCACGATAAAATGAAGTACTTTCAAGGACTGCCATAGAATGGACAGATGTTCACTAAAACGGTCATAATTTTGTCATTCGGAGTCAGTGTCGGACCCATAAGTACTCGAACTGCTCGCGGCGAGCGCGCGAATCCAAAAAATACTGCCCGCTTGCGCCAGGAGGCCCGGAGCACCCTCAAATTCAGCCTTAAACAGGACTTTTCGGCCCTGAAAGTCAAAGAACATCATTCGTCGCTGTTTTTCAGACAAGTTTCTGAACCAATTGGCACTTCCTTTTGAAGGAAATTCGAGAGATGATGTTGCTTATAAATATTAGCCCCCCTGGTAGGGACAAATGTACCTTTCTGCAGGAGCTCTTCGATCCAGGCAATCTCATTTGGCCGTAAATTGAAGAAAATCCAGCGGCTATATGCCTTATTCTCCTTGTTTTCGCGGGATGGCATGTTGTAACTCATGCGCGTGAAAGCCAAGAACAAAAGGGCATTCCTGGCATCGGTCAATATATATCTGGAAACTATATCTCCTCTATGGAGGACAAGAAATTTTGGGGGAATCAGGCAAAAAGCATATGAGTAAATGAAGTACTTTTGAGGACTGCCATAGAATGGACAGATGTTCACTAAAACGGTTATAATTTTGTCATTCGGAGTCCGTGTCGGACCCATAAGTACTAAAACTGCTTTCGCGAAGTAGCTGAATCCAAAAATACTCCGCTTGCCAGAGTACCTCAAATTCAGCCTTGCTGGACTTTTGGCCTCGAAAGTCAAAGAACATCATTCGTCGCTGTTTTTCGTAAAAGTTTCAACCCATTGGCACTTCCTTTGAAGGAAATTGAGAGATGATGTTGCTTATAGATATTAGCCCCCCTCATTGGGACAAATGTACCTTTCTGCAGATGCTCTATGATCCGGGCAATCTCATTTGGCCGTAAATTGAAGAAAATCTAGCGGCTATATGCCGTATTCTCCTTGTTTTCGCCGGATGGCAAGCTGTAACTCATGCGCGTGAAAGCCAAGAACAAAAGGGCATTCCTGGCATGGGTCATTATTTATGTGGAAACGATATCTCCTCTATAGAGGACAAGAAATTTTGGGGCAATCAGGCAAAAAGCGCACAAGAAAATGAAGTGCTTTCAAGGACTGCCATAGAATGGACAGATGTTCACTAAAACGGTCATAATTTTGTCATTCGGAGTCGGTGTCGGACCCATAAGTACTCAAACTGCTTTCGCGGCGAAAAGCGCGAATCAAAAATACTTCGCTATGCCAGATGATGCGAGTACCTCAAATTCAGCCTTAAGCAGGACTTTTGGCCACGAAAGTCAAAGAACATCATTCGCCCCTGTTCTTGAGACAAGTTTCGAACCCATTGGCACTTCCTTTTGAAGGAAATTCGAGAGATGATGTTGCTTATAGATATTGGCCCCCGGTAGGGACAAATGTACCTTCTCGCAGATGCTCTATGATCCCGGCAATCTCATTTGCGTAGAATTGAAGAAAATCCAGCGCTATATGCCTTATTCTCCTTGTTTTCGTCGGATGGCATGTTGTAACTCATGCGTGAAAGCCAAGAACAAAAGGGCATTCCTAGCATCGGTCAATATTTATGTGGAAACGATATCTCCTCTATAGAGGACAAGAAATTTTGGGGCAATCAGCAAAAGCGCACGAGAAAATGAAGTACTTTCAAGGACGCCATAGAATGGACAGATGTTCACTAAAACGGTCATAATTTTGTCATTGAGTCGTTGTCGGACCCATAAGTACTCAAACTGCTTTCAATGCGCGAATGCTGAATCCAAAAATACTCCCGCTTGCGCCAGAGTACCTCAAATTCAGCTTTAAGCTGGACTTTTGGCCTCGAAAGTCAAAGAACATCATTCGTCATTGTTTTTCGAAAAGTTTCTGAACCCATTGGCACTTCCTTTTGAAGGAAATTCGAGAGATGATGTTGCTTATAGATATTAGCCCCCCTCGTTGGGACAAATGTACCTTTCTGCAGGAGCTCTTCGATCCAGGCAATCTCATTTGGCCGTAAATTGAAGAAAATCCAGCGGCTATATGCCTTATTCTCCTTGTTTTCGCGGGATGGCATGTTGTAACTCATGCGCGTGAAAGCCAAGAACAAAAGGGCATTCCTGGCATCGGTCAATATATATCTGGAAACTATATCTCCTCTATGGAGGACAAGAAATTTTGGGGGAATCAGGCAAAAAGCATATGAGTAAATGAAGTACTTTTGAGGACTGCCATAGAATGGACAGATGTTCACTAAAACGGTTATAATTTTGTCATTCGGAGTCCGTGTCGGACCCATAAGTACTCAAACTGCTTTCATGGAAAGCGCTGAATCCAAAAATACTCCCGCTTGCGCCAGGAGTACCCTCAAATTCAGCCTTAAGCTGGACTTTTTGGCCCTGAAAGTCAAAGAACATCATTCGTCGCTGTTTTTCAGAAAAGTTTCTGAACCCATTGGCACTTCCTTTTGAAGGAAATTCGAGAGATGATGTTGCTTATAGATATTAGCCCCTCATTGGGACAAATGTACCTTCTCGCAGATGCTCTATGATCCGGCAATCTCATTTGGCCAGAATTGAAGAAAATCTAGCGGCTATATGCCGTATTCTCCTTGTTTTCACGGATGGCAAGTCTGTAACTCATGCGCGTGAAAGCCAAGAACAAAAGGGCATTCTGGCATGGGTCATTATTTATGTGGAAACGATATCTCCTCTATAGAGGACAAGAAATTTTGGGGCAATCAGCAAAAGCGCACGAGAAAATGAAGTGCTTTCAAGGACCGCCATAGAATGGACAGATGTTCACTAAAACGGTCATAATTTTGTCATTCGAGTCGATGTCGGACCCATAAGTACTCAAACTGCTTTCGGCGAAAAGCGCGAATCAAAAATACTTCCGCTTGCGCCAGATGCCCGGAGTACCTCAAATTCAGCCTTAAGCAGGACTTTTGGCCTCGAAAGTCAAAGAACATCATTCGTCCTCGTTTTTCGACAAGTTTCAACCCATTGGCACTTCCTTTTGAAGGAAATTCGAGAGATGATGTTGCTTATAGATATTGGCCCCCCTGGTAGGGACAAATGTACCTTTCTGCAGATGCTCTATGATCCAGGCAATCTCATTTGGCCGTAAATTGAAGAAAATCCAGCGGCTATATGCCTTATTCTCCTTGTTTTCGCCGGATGGCATGTTGTAACTCATGCGTGAAAGCCAAGAACAAAAGGGCATTCCTAGCATCGGTCAATATTTATGTGGAAACGATATCTCCTCTATAGAGGACAAGAAATTTTGGGGCAATCAGGCAAAAAGCGCACGAGAAAATGAAGTACTTTCAAGGACTGCCATAGAATGGACAGATGTTCACTAAAACGGTCATAATTTTGTCATTCGGAGTCAGTGTCGGACCCATAAGTACTCAAACTGCTCATGGGCGTATGCTGAATCAAAAAATACTCCCCGCTTGCGCCAGGAGTACCCTCAAATTCAGCTTTAAGCTGGACTTTTTGGCCCTGAAAGTCAAAGAACATCATTCGTCGCTGTTTTTCAGAAAAGTTTCTGAACCCATTTGCACTTCCTTTTGAAGGAAATTCGAGAGATGATGTTGCTTATAGATATTAGCCCCCCTCGTTGGGACAAATGTACCTTTTCGCAGATGCTCTATGATCCGGCAATCTCATTTGGTCAGAATTGAAGAAAATCTAGCGGCTATATGCCGTATTCTCCTTGTTTTCGCCGGATGGCAAGTCTGTAACTCATGCGCTGCGTGAAAGCCAAGAACAAAAGGGCATTCTGGCATGGGTCAATATTTATGTGGAAACGATATCTCCTCTATAGAGGACAAGAAATTTTGGGGCAATCGTGCAAAAGCGCACGAGAAAATGAAGTGCTTTCAAGGACCGCCATAGAATGGACAGATGTTCACTAAAACGGTCATAATTTTGTCATTCGAGTCGTGTCGGACCCATAAGTACTCAAACTGCTTTCATGGCGAAAAGCGCGAATCAAAAATACTGCCGCTTGCGCCAGATGCCCGGAGTACCTCAAATTCAGCCTTAAGCAGGACTTTTGGCCCTCGAAAGTCAAAGAACATCATTCGTCCTCGTTGTTCGGACAAGTTTCAACCCATTGGCACTTCCTTTTGAAGGAAATTCGAGAGATGATGTTGCTTATAGATATTGGCCCTGGTAGGGACAAATGTACCTTCTCGCAGATGCTCTATGATCCGAGCAATCTCATTTGGCCAGAATTGAAGAAAATCCAGCGGCTATATGCCTTATTCTCCTTGTTTTCGCCGGATGGCATGTTGTAACTCATGCGCGTGAAAGCCAAGAACAAAAGGGCATTCCTAGCATCGATCAATATTTATGTGGAAACGATATCTCCTCTATAGAGGACAAGAAATTTTGGGGCAATCAGCAAAAAGCGCACGAGAAAATGAAGTACTTTCAAGGACTGCCATAGAATGGACAGATGTTCACTAAAACGGTCATAATTTTGTCATTCGAGTCGTTGTCGGACCCATAAGTACTCAAACTGCTCTCGAAGCGGCGAATCCAAAAATACTGCCGCTTGCGCCAGAGGCCCGAGCACCTCAAATTCAGCCTTAAACAGGACTTTTGGCCTCGAAAGTCAAAGAACATCATTCGTCATTTTTTCGACAAGTTTCAACCCATTGGCACTTCCTTTTGAAGGAAATTGAGAGATGATGTTGCTTATAGATATTAGCCCCCCTGGTAGGGAAAATGTACCTTTCTACAGGAGCTCTTCGATCCAGGCAATCTCATATGGCCATAAATTGAGGAAAATCCAGCGGCTATATGCCTTATTCTCCTTGTTTTCGCGGGATGGCATGCTGTAACTCATACGCGTGAAAGCCAAGAACAAAAGGGCATTCCTGGCATCGGTCAATATATATCTGGAAACTATATCTCCTCTATAGAGGACAAGAAATTTTGGGGGAATCAGGCAAAAAGCACATGAGTAAATGAAGTACTTTTGAGGACTGCCATAGAATGGACAGATGTTCACTAAAACGGTTATAATTTTGTCATTCGGAGTCCGTGTCGGACCTATAAGTACTCAAACTGCTCACGGCGAGCGCGCGAATCCAAAAAATACTCCCTGCTTGCGCCAGGATGCCCGGAGTACCCTCAAATTCAGCCTTAAGCTGGACTTTTTGGCCCTGAAAGTCAAAGAACATCATTCGTCGCTGTTTTTCAGAAAAGTTTCTGAACCCATTGGCACTTCCTTTTGAAGGAAATTCGAGAGATGATGTTGCTTATAGATATTAGCCCCCCTCGTTGGGACAAATGTACCTTTCTGCAGATGCTCTATGATCCGGGCAATCTCATTTGGCCGTAAATTGAAGAAAATCTAGCGGCTATATGCCGTATTCTCCTTGTTTTCGCCGGATGGCAAGCTGTAACTCATGCGCGTGAAAGCCAAGAACAAAAGGGCATTACTGGCATGGGTCAATATTTATGTGGAAACGATATCTCCTCTATAGAGGACAAGAAATTTTGGGGCAATTAGGCAAAAAGCGCACGAGAAAATGAAGTGCTTTCAAGGACTGCCATAGAATGGACAGATGTTCACTAAAACGGTCATAATTTTGTCATTCGGAGTCGGTGTCGGACCCATAAGTAGTCAAACTGCTCGCGGCGAGTGCGCGAATCAAAAAAATACTGCCCGCTTGCGCCAGGATGCCCGGAGTACCCTCAAATTCAGCCTTAAGCAGGACTTTTTGGCCCTGAAAGTCAAAGAACATCATTCGTCCCTGTTCTTCAGACAAGTTTCTGAACCCATTGGCACTTCCTTTTGAAGGAAATTCGAGAGATGATGTTGCTTATAGATATTAGCCTTAAAAAATTTTTATGGGGGGAAAAAAAATTTCCCCGGGGGTTTTTTAAAGGCTTTTTAAAAAAAACCCCCTTTTTTTTTTTTTCCCCTTTTTTAAAAAAAAAGGAAAAGGGAATTTCCCCTGGGGAAAAATTTTTTTTTTTAAAAAATTTTTTTTAAAAAAAAGGGAAAAAAATTTTTTTTTCCCTTTTTTTCCAAAACCCAAATTTTTGGGGGTTTTCCCTTAAATTTTTGGGGCAATTTTTAAAAAAAATTTTTTGGGGAGGCCAAAACCCCAAAAAAAAAATTTTGGAAAAAGAAATTTCATTAAAATTTTTTTTTGGCCCTTTGGGCCCCTTTTAAACCAAATTAAATTTTGGTTTAAAAATTACCCCCCGGGGGAAAACCCCCCTTTTTTTGGCCGGGGTTTTAAAAAATTAAAAAACCCTTTTTTAAAATTTTTTTTTTTTTTGGGAAATTAAATTGAAAAAAAAACCCCCTTTGGGCAAAATTTTTTAAAACTCCCAATGGGAAAAATTTTTGGAATAAAAGGGAAAAAAAAGGGTTTTAACCCCGGGGGGTTTTAAAAGGGGGGAAAAAAAAGGGGCCCCAAAGGTTAAATTTTTTTTTTCCCAAAATAGGGCCCCTTTTGGGAACCCAAAAAACCCAAAAAATTTTTTTAAAAAAAAAAAGTTTTTTAAAAATTTTTTCCCCAATTTTTTTAAAAAAGGGTTTATGGGGAAGGAAAAAAAAAAAGGGGGGGTTGGGAACCCTCAAAAAAAAGGGGGGAAAAAAAAAATTTAAATTTGGTTTTTCCCTTTTTTTCCCTTCCTTTTAAAAAAAGGGAAAAAAGGTTTCCCCCGGAAAAAACCCCTTTTGGGCAAAAATTTTTGGGGGAAAAGGGGAAAAAAAAGTTTTAAAATTTTTTTTAAATTGGGGGGTTTTTTTCATTGGTTGGCCCCAAAAGGGGCCCCAAAATTAAAAAACCCCCCGGGAACAAAATTTAAACAAAAAAAAAAAACCGGGGAAAAAAATTTTTTAAAAAGTTTTTTTTTTTTGGAAAAAAAAATTTTCCTTTTTTTAAAAAAAAACCCCTTTTGGGGGGGGGGCCCCCCCCCTTTTAAAATTTTAAAAAACCCAAAAACCTTAAATTTTTTTTTACGGGTTTCCTTTTCCTTTTAAGGAAAAAAAGGGTTTTTTTTTTTGGGGAAAATTAATTTCCCAAAGGGGGGGGCCAAAAAAAAGAAATTTGGGCCCAATTTTTTTTTTGGGGGATTTTTTCATTGGGGGCCCCCCAAAGGATTAAACCCCAAAAAAAAAAAATTTCCCCCGGGGGAAAGGGGGAAAAAAAAAAGTTAAAAAATTTTTTGGCCGGGGAAAAAAAACCTTTTTTTTTAAAAAAATTTTTTTCCCCCTTCCCAAAAAAAGAGATGTTCACTAAAGCGGTTATAATTTTGTCATTGGGTGTGGACCCATAAGTACTCAAGCGGCTATTTGAATCAAAAATACTCCCGCTTGCCCGGGATGCGGAGTACCCTAAATTCAGCCTTAAGCGGGACTTTTTACGAAAGTCAAAGAACATCATTAAATCTTGTTTTGGGTTTGAACCCATTGGCACTTCCTTTTGAAGGAAATTGAGAGATGTTTGCTTTAGATATTATGGTAGGGACAAATGTACCTTTGCATGCCTATGATGGGCAATCTCATTTGGGTAAATTGAAGAAAATCCGGATATATTTATTCTCCTTGTTTTATTGGATGGCATCTTTGTAACTCATGGGAAAGCCAAGAACAAAAGGGCATTCCATCGGTCAATATTTATGTGGAACGATATTCCTCTAAGAGGAAAAAGAATTTTAGGGTCGTGCATGGAAAAAATGAAATACTTTCAAGTTGCTATAGAATGGAAGATGTTCACTAAAGCGGTCATAATTTTGTCATTGGTCCGTGGACCCTAATTACTCAAACTGTCGAAGTCTGAATCAAAAATACTCCCTCTTCGGGAGGCGGGTACCCTCAAATTCAGCCTTGAAGGACTTTTGTTGAAAGTCAAAAAATCATTAAATCCTGTTTTTGGACAAGTTTAACCCTTGGCACTTCCTTTTGAAGGAAATTAGAGATGATGTTGCTTATAGATATTAGCCCCCGGTGGGACAAATGTACCTTCTGGATGCTCTATGATTAGGCAATCTCATTTGGCGTAAATTGAAGAAAATCCATATATGCCTTATTCTCCTTGTTTTCCCGGATGGCATCTGTAACTCATGCGGAAAGCCAAGAAAAAAAATTCCGGCATCGGTCATATGTATGTGAAGCGATATCTCTCTATAGGGACAAAAATTTTAGGCAACGGAGGGAGAAAATGAAGGACTTTCAAGGTTGCCATAGAATGGATGATGTTCACTAAAGCGGTCATAATTTTGTCATTGGTCTGTGGACCCAATACTCAACCTGCTTTCAGGTTGAATCAAAAATACTCCCCTTGCGGGATGCGGAGTACCCTCAAATTCCAAAGGGGACTTTTGGCAGTAAAGAACATCATTATCGCTCTTTTTGGACAAGTTTGAAATTGGCCTTCCTTTTGAAGGAAATTGAGATTATTTGTTATAGATATTAGCCCCCGGTAGGACAAATGTACCTTCTGCGGATGCTCCATGATCAGGCAATCTCATTTGGTAAATTGAAAAAATCAGTGCTATATGCCTTATTTCCTTGTTTTCCGGATGGCATTTTAACTCATGCGGGTGAAAGCCAAACAAAAGGCATTCCCGGTCAATTTATGTGGAATCGATATCTCCCTATGAGGACAAAAATTTTAGGGCAATCGGGCAAAACGGAGAAAATTAAGTACTTTCAAGGGCGCCATAGAATGGACAATGCCTAAACGGTCATAATTTTGTCATTAGGTGTTTGGACCCATAAATACTCAAACCGTCTTTGGCCTTGAATCAAAAAATATCCCCGCCGGGGCCGGGCCCCAAATTCAGCCTGGGGACTTTTTTAAAATCAAAGGACATCATTATCGCTTTTTTGGACAAGTTTACGAACCCATTGGCACTTCCTTTTGAAGGAAATTCTAGAATTATGTTGCCTATAGACATTAGCCCCCTGGTAGGGACAAACATACCTTCTGCGATGCTCTATGATCGGCTCTCATTTGGCGTAAATTGAAGAAAATCCGCTATATGCCTTATTCTCCTTGTTTGGGATCTTTGTAACTCATCCGGGTGAAAGCC
>JAHHZJ010000437.1:0-60020 GCA_021437245.1 Aegilops speltoides
ATGAGTATTACCGAAGAGGGCGAAGATACCTCTCCGAGCAATTGGGTGACAAAACCTAATCTCGAATCATACCAACCCAACATGTACCTTGAAACACACTGTAGAGCACCTTTATAATCACCCGATTCGTTGTGACGTTTGGTAGCACACAAAGTGTTCTTCCGGTAGCAGGAGTTGCACAATCTCATAGTTGCGGGAACTTTGTATAAGTCATGAAGAAAGCAATAGCGATATACTAAGCGATCAAGTGCTAGGCTAACGAGAATGGGTCATGTCAATCACATCATTCTCCTAATGATGTGATCCCATTAATCAAATGACAACACATGTCTATGGTTAGGAAACATAACCATCTTTGATTAATGAGCTAGTCAAGTAGAGGCATACTAGTGACTATAGTTTTGTCTATGTATTCACACATGTATCATGTTTCCGGTTAATACAATTCTAGCATGAATAATAAACATTTATCATGATATGAGGAAATAAATAATAACTTTATTATTGCCTCTAGGGCATATTTCCTTGATCTCCCACTTGCACTAGAGTCATTAATCTAGATTACATAGTAATGATTCTAACACCCATGGAGTCTTGGTGCTGATCATGTTTTGCTCGTGAGAGAGGCTTAGTCAATGGATTACGCAACATTCAGATCCGTATGTATCTTGCAAATCTCTATGTCTCCCACTTGGACTTGGTCCGAATGGAATTGAGCGTCTCTTGATGTGCTTGGTCCTCTTGTGAAATCTGGATTCCTTTGCCAAGGCAATTGCACGATATTGTCACGGAAGATCTTCATTGGTCCCGATGCACTAGGTATGACACCTAGATCAAAATGAACTCCTTCATCCAGACTCCTTCATTTTGCTTCTTGAAGCAGCTATGTACTCCGCTTCACATGTAGATCCGCCATGACGCTTTGTTTAGAACTGCACAACTTACGGCTCCACCGTTTAATAAAACACGTATCCGGTTTGCGATTTAGAATCGTCCGGATCGGTGTCAAAACTTACATCGGCGTAACCATTTCGACTAGCTCTTTGTCACCTCCATATCGAGAAACATATCCTTAGTCCTTTTGGTATTTGGGATGTTCTTGACGCTGTCGATGATCCACTCTGGATTACTTTGGTACCTTCTGCCAAGCTTATTGCTAAGCATCGTCAGTGCGGTACAGACATTGCATACATGATAGAGCCTATGGCTGAAGCATAAGGAACATTTTCATTCTCTATCTTCTGCTTTGTGGTGGGCATTGAGTTTGACTCAACTTCACCTTGTAGCGAGGCAAGAATCCTTTCTTTGCTGATCCATTTTGAACTTTTCAAAATTTTGTCAAGGTATGTGCTTTGTGAAAGTCCTATTAAGCGTCTTGATCTATCTCTATAGATCTTGATGCCCAATATGTAAGCAGCTTCACGAGGTCTTTCATTGAAAACTTTTATTCAAGTATCCCTTTATGCTATCCGGAAATTCTATATCATTTCCAATTAATAATATGTCATCTACATATAAAACTAGAAATGCTCTGAGCTCCCACTCACTTTCTTGTAAATCAGGCTTCTCCAAAGTGCATATAAAACCATATCTTTGATCACACTATCAAAGCGTTTATTCAACTCGAGATGCTTGCAGGTCCATAAATGGAGCGCTGGAGCTTGCATACTTTGTTAGCACCTTTTGGATCAACAAAACCTTCGGCTGCATCATATACAACTCTTCTTCTAGAAATCCATTCAAGAATGCAGTCTTGACATCCATTTGCCAAATTTCATAATCATGAAATGCAGCGATAGCTAACATGATTTAGACGGACTTAAGCATCGCTCTTGGTGAAAAGTCTCATCGTAGTCAACCCCTTGAACTTGTCGAAAACCTTTTGCAACAAGTCGAGCTTTATAAACGATTACATTACCATCGGCGTCGGTCTTCTTCTTAAAGATCCATTTATTCTCAATGGCTTGCCGATCATCGAGACAAGTCGACCAAAATCCATACTTTGTTTTCATACATGGATCCCATCTCAGATTTCATGGCCTCTAGCCATTTGGTGGAATCTGGGCTCATCATCGCTTCCTCATAGTTAGTAGGTTCATCATGGTCAAGTAACATGACTTCGAATAGGATTACCGTACCACTCAGTGCGGATCTTACTCTGGTAGACCTCGAGGTTTACTTGAAACTTGATCTGAAGTTTCATGATCAATATCATTAGCTTCCTCACTAATTGGTGTAGTTGTCATAGGAACCGGTTCTCGTGATGAACTACTTTCCAATAAGGGAGTAGATCTGATTATCTCATCAAGTTCTACTTTCCTCCCACTCACTTCTTGAGAGAAACTCCTTCTCTAGAAAGGATCCATTCTTAACAACAAATGTCTTGCCTTTGGATCTGTGATAGAAGGTGTATCCAATAGTCTCTTTTGGGTATCCTATGAAGACACATTTCTCCGATTTGGGTTCGAGCTTATCGGTTGAAGTTTCTTCACATAAGCATCGCAGCCCCAAACTTTAAAGCGACAACTTTGGTTTCTTGCCAAACCACAGTTCATAAGGCGTCGTCTCAGCGGTTTTGATGGTGCCCTATTTAACGTGAATCGGCCGTCTCTAAAGCATAACCCCAAAATGATAGCGGTAAATCGGTAGAGACATCATAGATTGCACCATATCAAGTAAAATCACGATTCTGACGTTCGGACACACCATTTCGTTGTGGTGTTCGGTTGGCGTGAGTTACCAAACTATTCGCATTGTTTCAAATGTAAACCAAACTCGTAACTCAAATATTCTCCTCCACGATCAGATCGTAGAAACTTTATTTTCTTGTTCGATGATTTTCCACTTCACTCTGAAATTCTTTGAACTTTTCAAATGTTTAGGACTTGTGCTTCATTAAGTAGATATACCCATATCTGCTCAAATCATCTGTGAAGGTGAGAAAATAACGATATCCGCCACGAGCCTCAACATTCATTGGACCACATACATACTGTATGTATGATTTCCAACAAATATGTTGCTCTCTCCATAGTTCAGGAGAGCGGTGTTTTAGTCATCTTGCCCATGAGGCACGGTTACATAGTACCAAGTGATTCATAATCAAGTGATTCATAATCAAGTGATTCAGAAGTCCATCGATATGGAGTTTCTTCATGTGTTTTACCGATATGACCTAAGCAGCGATGCCACAAATAAGTTGCACTATCATTATCAACTCTGCATCTTTTGGCTTCAACATTATGAATATGTGTATCACTACTATCGAGATTCAATAAAAATAGACCACTCTTCAAGGGTGCATGACCATAAAAGATATTACTCATATAAATAGAACAACCATTATTCTCGATTTAAATGAATAACCGTCTAGCATCAAACAAGATCCGGATATAATGTTCATGCTCAGCGCTGGAACCAAATAACAATTATTTAGGTCTAAAACTAATCCGATGGTAGATGTAGAGGTAGCGTGCCGACCGCGATCACATCGACTTTGGAACCATTTCCCAGCATCGTCACCTCGTCCTTGGCGGTGCTTGCTTATTCCGTAGTCCTGTTTGAGTTGCAAATATTAGCAGAGAACCGATATCAAATACCAGTGCTACTCGAGCTCTAGTTAGGTACACATCAATAACATGTATATCACATATACCTTTGTTCACTTTGCCATCCTTCTTATCCGCCAAATACTTGGGGCAGTTCCGCTTCGATGACGATCGCTTGCGGTAGAAGCACTCGATTTCGGGCTTAGGTCGGACTTGGGTTTTCTCTTGAGCAGACAACTTGCTTGCGTTCTTTTTGAAGTTCCTTCTTCTTCCTTTGCCTTTTTCTTGAAACTAGTGGTCTTGTTGACCATCAACACTTGATGCTCCTTCTTGATTTCTACCTCATGGCTTTAAGCATTGCGAAGAGCTCGGGAATAGTCTTGTTCATCCCTTGCATATTATAGTTCATCACAAAGCTCTTGTAGCTTGGTGGCGATGATTGAGAATTCATCAATGACACTATCATCGGGAAGATTAACTCGGTTGAATCAAGTGATTATTATACCCAGACATACGAGTATGTGTTCAGCAGAACTATTCTCCTCCATCTTGCAGCTATAGAACTTATTGGAGACTTCATATCTCTCAATCCGGGCATTTGCTTGAAATATTAACTTCAACTCTGGAACATCTCATATGCTCCATAGCGTTCAAAGCGTCGTTGAAGACCGGTTCTAAGCCGTAAAGCATGGCTGCTTGAACTATAAGTAGTCATCAGCTTTGCTCTGCGGGCGTTCTTAGCGTCGTCGGTTGCATCGGCGGCAGGCTGGCACCAGCGGTGCTTCGGGGCGTAACTCTTACGTGCGGCAATGAGGATAATCCTCGAGATTCACGGACCCGATCCGTGTAATTACTACCATCATCTTTCAACTTTGCTTTCTCAAGGCAGCATTAAAATTCAGCGGAACAACAACATGAGCCATCTATCTACAAACAAACATAGACAAGCAAGATACTATCAGGTACTAAGTTCATGATAAATTTAAGTTCAATTAATCATATTACTTAAGAACTCCCACTTAGGCAGACATCTCTCTAGTCATCTAAGTGATCACGTGATCCAAATCAACTAAACCATAACCGATCATCACGTGAGATGGAGTAGTTTTCAATGGTGAACATCACTATGTTGATCATATCTACTATATGATTCACGCTTCGACCTTCGGTCTCCGTGTTCGAGGCCATATCTGCATATGCTAGGCTCGTCAAGTTTAACTGAGTATTCCGTGTGTGCAAAACTGGCTTGCACCCGTTGTAGATGGACGTAGAGCTTATCACACCCGATCATCACATGGTGTCTCGACGACGAACTTTGCAGCGGTGCATACTCGGGAGAACACTTCTTGATAATTTTAGTGAGAGATCATCTTAAAATGCTACCGTCGATCAAAGCAAGATAAGATGCATAAAGGATAAACATCACATGCAATCAATATAAGTGATATGATATGGCCATCATCATCTTGTGCTTGTGATCTCCATCTCGAAGCACCGTCGTGATCACCATCGTCACGGTAGCGACACCTTGATCTCCATCGTAGCATCGTTGTCGTTTCGCCATCTATTGCTTCTCGACTATCGCTACCGCTTAGTGATAAAGTAAAAGCAATTACAGAGCATTGCATTTCATACAATAAGCGACAACCATATGGCTCTGCCGATTGCCGATAACCGGTTACAAAACATGATCATCTCATACAATAAAATATAGCATCATGTCTTGACCATATCACATCACAACATACCTGCAAAAACAAGTTAGGCGTCCTCTACTTTGTTGTTGCAAATTTTACGTGGCTGCTACGGGCTTAAGAACCGTTCTTACCTCGCATCAAAACCACAGCGATAGTTCGTCAAGTTGGTGCTGTTTTAACCTTCAAGGACGGGCGTAGCCCAGTCGATTCAGCTAAAGTGAGAGGCAGACACCCGCCAGCTACCTTTAAGCACGAGTGCTGCGTAGCAGTGAAACCAGTCTCGCGTAAGCGTCTGGCGTAATGTCGGTCGAGCCATTTCATCTCACAATACCGCCCGAACCAAAGTATGACATGCTAGTAAGCGGTATGACTTTATAGCCCACAACTCACTTGTGTTCTACTCGTGCATATAACATCAGCGCATAAAACCTGGGCTCGGATGCCCTTTGTTGGGGAGCGTAGTAATTTCAAAATATTTCCTCGCTACCGCAAGATCATGGTGATGGCATAGCAGAGAGAGAGAGTGTTGTCCCGTACCCTCGTAGACCATAAATGGGCGTTATCTGCAGCGGTTGATGTAATCGTCGTCTTCACGATCCGACCGATCCAAGCACGAGCGTCACGGAGCCTCCGAGTTGAGCACGTTCATTTCGATGGCGATCTCCGGCCTCGATCCAGCGGCGCGGAGATGAGTTATCGTAACCTGACGGCGTGGTGGCGATGATGATGTTCTACCGGTGGAGGCTTCGCCTAAACTCATGACGATATGACCGAGGTGGAATATGGTGGAAGGGCACCGCTGCGGCTGAGGAGCGATCCGTAGATCAACTTGTGTGTATATGGGGTGCCCCCGCCCGTATATAAAGGAGGGAGGGGGGAGGTGTGGCCGGCCCCCTAGGGGTGCGCCTGGAGGAGTCCTACTCCCACCGGGAGTAGGACTCCCCCCTCTTACCTTGGTGGAGAAGGAAATGGGGGAGGGGAAGGTGGAAAGGGGGGCACCGCCCCCCTTCCTTGTCCTATTCGGACTAGGGGGGAGGGGGCACGCGGCCTGCCCTGGCCGGCCCTCCTATTTTCCCTCTTGGCCCACTAAGGCCCAATATCCCCCCTGGAGGTTCGGTAACCCCGGTGTTTGGTAAAATCGATTTCTCCGGAACTATTCCTATGTCCAAATATAGGCTTCAATATATTAATCTTTATGTCTCGACCATTTGAGACTCCTCGTCATGTCGTGATCACATCGGGACTCGAACAAACTTGGTACATCAAAACTTATAAACTCATAATAAAGCTGTCATGAAGCGTTAAGCGTGCGGACCCTACGGGTTCGAGAACTATGTATACATGACCTAGAACCATTCTCGGTCAATAACCAATAGCGGGATCTGGATGCCCATATTGGTTCGTACATATTCTCGAAGATCTTTATCGGTCAAACCGCATAACAACATACTTTGTTCCTTTGTCATCGGTATGTTACTTGCAGAGATTTGATCGTGGGTATCTAATACCTAGTTCAATCTCGTTACCGGCAAGTCTCTTTCGCGTTCCGTAATACATCATCTCATAACTAACTCATTAGTTACATGCTTGCAAGGCTTAGGTGATGAGTATTACCGAGAGGGCCTAGAATACCTCTCAGAGCAATTGGAGTGACAAAACCTAATCTCGAATCATGCCAACCCAACATGTCCCTTGAAACACACAGAGCACCTTTATAATCACCCGTTATGTTGTGACGTTTGGTAGCACACAAAGTGTTCTTCGGTATCAGGGAGTTGCACAATCTCATAGTTGCTGAGGAACTTTGTATAAGTCATGAAGAAAACAATAGTAGTATACTAAGCGATCAAGTGCTAGGCTAACGAGAATGGGTCATGTCAATCACATCATTCTCCTAATGATGTGATCCCACTAATCAAATGACAACACATGTCTATGGTTAGGAAACATAACCATCTTTGATTAATGAGCTAGTCAAGTAGAGGCATACAAGTGACTATAGTTTTGTCTATGTATTCACACATGTATCATGTTTCCGGTTAATACAATTCTAGCATGAATAATAAACATTTATCATGATATGAGGAAATAAATAATAACTTTATTATTGCCTCTAGGGCATATTTCCTTGATCTTGGTCTTACGAACACGAGGGGCTGCGCCTACCTTCCTTTGTCAAACTCCTATGGCTAAGTAGAGTGATAAAGCATTATAGTCCGATTGCACTGGTTCGTTCGTTGAACACCTCCTTGAGGACCAGGCGGGATAAAAGTGCTCGGGTTTATCCCGAACACCCGTACTTCCTACGTGGGGCAGAAGGTGACATTGCCAACTCTCGGGATTAATATATAAAAAGGTCGATGCGGGAGAAAGTTTTTCAAATAACGAGGCAATAAATAATGGAAATGACCTTGTTGACATTACACAAGGACAACATGACTATATTCATGGAAATATAATGTCCCTGGTGCATTGCTCCATTGCAAAGGTGGGATCCTTCAGGACACTATCATGTTGGAAATATGCCTAGAGGCAATAATAAAAGTATTATTATATTTCATTGTTCATGATAATTGTCTTTTATTCATGCTATAAGCTGTATTATCCGGAAATCGTAATACGTTTGAATACATAGACCACAATATGTCCTAGTGAGCCTCTAGTTGACTAGCCGTTGTGATCAGCGGATAGTCATGGTTTCTGACTATGGACATTGGATGTCATTGATAACGGGATCAGATCATTAGGAGAATGTTGTGATGGACAAGATCAATCTAAGCATAGCATAAAGATCGTGTAGTTCATTTGCTAGAGCTTTGCCAATGTCAAGTGTCTCTTCCTTCGACCATGAGATCGTGTAACTCCGGATACCGTAGGAGTGCTTTGGGTGTATCAAGCGTCTGGCGTAAGCTGGGTGACTATAAAGGTGCACTACGGTATCTCCGAAAGTGTCATTGGGTTGACACGGATCGAGGCTGGGATTTGTCCTCCATATGGCGGAGAGGTATCTCTGGGCCCTTTCGGTAATGCATCATCATAATGAGCTCAATGTGACCAAAGTGTTGTACGGGATCATGCATTCAGATGCGAGTAAAGTGACTTGCGTGCGAGACTGAACAAGGTATTGGGATACTGAAACGATCGAGTCTCGGGCAAATAGCGTACCGATTAACAAAGGGAATTGTATCTGAGGTTTGATCGAATCCTCGACATCGTGGTTCAGCCAGATGAAATCATCGAGGAGCATGTAGGACCAACATGGGTATCGGACCCGCTGTTGGTTATTGACGGAGAGTGGTCTCGGTCATATGCGCATGTCTCCCGAACCGTAGGGTCTTCACATAAGGTTCGGTGATGCTAGGGTTATTAGGAAGACTAGTATGTGACTACGAATGTTGTTGAGTCCGGATGAGATCTGGACATCACGAGGAGTTCGGAATGATCCGGTGAAGAAGTTTTATATATGGGAAGTTGTCATACGGACACGGAAAGTTTGAGGTCTATCGGTAATGTCGGGACCACGGAGGTTCGAGGTCCACGGGAGGCCACCCCTCGGGAGGGCCTATGGGCGCAAGGGGAGGCCAGTCCACGGAGGGCTGGGGCGCCCCACCTTAGGCCCATCGCCTAGGGTTGAAACCCTAAGGCGCCCCTTGCTTGAGGCAAGCCTCCCTCCTGGCGCCGCCCCCTCTAGATCTCATCTAGAGGTCATTCTGCCCCTTCCCTATAAATAGAGGGGTGAGGGAGGGCTGTGACACACCTCCAGGCGCAGCCCCTCCCTCCCAACACCTCTCCTCCTTTGTTAAGCGCTTGGCGAAGCCACCAGCCGAGATCTTCTTGGCACCAACATCCTGCCTGCGTCGTCTTTGCCGTTGGAAGCGAGCTTCCTCAACCTCTCCTTCCCTTGCTGGATCAAGAAGGAGAGCGTCTCCCATCCCGTGCGTGTGTTGAGCGGAGGTGCTGTCCGTTCAGCACTTGGACATCGGTGATCTGAATCACGTCGAGTGCGACTCCATCATCACCTTGCAAGCTTCATACGTGATCTACAAGTGGTATGTAGATGCAAACTCTCTCCCATGACTTGTTGTAGATGAACTCATAGATGGATCTTGGTGAAACCGTAGGAATTTTTTAATTTTCTGCAATGTTCTAGCAGTGGCATCATGAGCTAGGTCTATCGTAGTTCTCTAATGCAGAGTAGAACATAATTTTGTTGTGGGCGTGGATCTTGTCAACGTGCTTGCCTCTACTAGTCTTTTCTTGCTTCAGCGGTATTGTGGGATGAAGCGGCCGGACCAACCTTACGTGCGCTTCGTGAGACCGGTTCCACCGATTGACATGCACTAGTTGCATAAGGTGGCTGGCGGTGTCTGTCTCTCCACTTTAGTTGGGCGGATTCGATGAAAAGGGCCCTTATGAAGGGTAAATAGAAGTTGACAAAATCAAGTTGTGGTTATTACGTAGGTAAGAAAAGCGTTCTTGCTAGAACCCAATTGCAGCCACGTAAAGGCGCAACAACAATTAGAGGACATCTAACTTGTTTTGTAGTGATTGATCATGTGATGTGATATGCCCGAAGTTGTGATGAATGATGAATTGTGATGTATGAAATCAAGTTCTTGTAATAGGATTCACGACTTGCATGTCGATGAGTATGACAACGGCAGGAACCATAGGAGTTGTCTTTATTTTTGTATGACCTGCGTGTGATTGAAGAGCGCCATGTAAACTACTTTACTTTATTGCTAATCGCGTTAGCCATAGAAGTAAAGTAGTCGTTAGCGTGACAACTTCATGAAGACACGATGATGGAGATCATGATGATGGAGATCATGGTGTCAAGCGGTGACAAGATGATCATGGAGCCTCGAAGATGGAGATCAATGGAGCTATATGATATTGCCATATCATGTCACAACTATATAATTGCATGTGATGTTTATTATGTTTATGCATCTTGTTTACTTAGGGATGACGGTAGTAAATAAGATGATCCTTACAAAATTTCAAGAAGTGTTCTTCCCTAAGCGTGCATCGTTGCTACGGTTAAGTAAACTTCTAAGCACCACGTGATGATGGTGTGTGATGGATTCTTACGTTCACATACAGCGGGTGTAAGACAGTTTTACAGCAAAACACTTAGGGTTAACAGCGAGCCTAGCATATGCGGACATGGCCTCGGAACACGGAGACCGAAAGGTCAAACACGAGTCGTATGGAAGATCGATCAACATGGAGATGTTCACCGGCGATGACTAGTCCGTCTCGCGTGATGATCGGACCCGGGCTAGTCGACTCGGATCGTGTAACACTTAGATGACTAGAGGATGTCTAATCTGAGTGGGAGTTCATAATTTGATTAGAACTTTATTATCATGAACTTAGTCTAAAACCTTTGCAAATATGTCTTGTAGATCAAATGGCCAGCGCTAATGTCAACATGAACTTCAGCGTTCCTAGAAAACCAAGCTGAAAGATGATGGCAGCAACTATCTGAATTGGGTCGGAACACGAGATCATCCTCATAGCTGCGAGAAGCAATATGTCCTAGAAGGACCGCTAGGTGGCGCTCCCATCGAAGAACCAAGACATTATGAATGCTTGGCAAACTTCGTCTTGATGATTACTCCCTCGTTCGATGCGGCATGCTTCTGACTTAGAACCGGGGTCCAAAAGCGTTTTGAGCATCACGGAGCATATGAGATGTTGAAGAGCTGAAACTAGTTTTCCAAGCTCATGCGGGTCGAGAGATATGATGTCTCCGACAAGTGCTATAGTTGTAAGATGGAGAAAACAGTTACATCGGTGAGCACATCACGAAGATATGCAGGTTGCACAACCGTATGACCGGTGAACATTAACCTCCCGGATAGGCGGTCATTGTGAGAATCCTCGATTGCTCCCACCAAGCTACAAGAGCTTTGTGATGAACTACAACATCACGAGGATGGTGAAGACCATTCTGAAGTGTTCTCGATCTTTGAAGTCGTGAGGCTGAAATCAGAAAGAACATCAAGTGTTGATGGTCGATAAGACCACTAAGTTCAAGAAGGGCAAGGCAGAAGAACTTCAAGAAGGGCGGCAAGGATGTTGCGCCCGATAAGCCGATTACTGGGAAGAAGTCAAAGAATGGACCCAAGCACGAGGGCGAGTGCTTTTATTGCAAGGGAAGGGTCCTTTGGGCGGAACTGCCCCAAATACTTAGCGGATAAGAAGGCGGCAACACCAAAGGTATATTTGATATACATGTAATTGATGTGTACCTTACGATTACTCGTAGTAACTCTGGGTATTTGATACGGTGTTGTTGCTCATATTTGTAACTCTAGCAGGGCTGCGGAATAAGCGAAGCTGGCGAAGGGCGAGGTGGCGATCTTGGCGTCGGGAATGGTTCGAGTCGATGTGATCGCCGTCGGCATGCTGCCTCTACATTTACCTCTGAGGATTAGTTTTGAACCTTAATAATTGTTATTTAGTGCCAAGTTTGAGCATGAACATTGTATCGGATCTCGTTTAATATGAGATGGCTACTCATTTAAGTCTGAGAATAATGGTTGTTCAATTTATATGAGAGATATTTTTATGGTTATGCTCCGATGGTCAATGGTTTATTCTTGATGAATCTCGGCGTAATATTACACATGTTCATAGTGTGGATGCCAAAAGATGTAAGTTGATAAAGATAGTCCCACATACTTGTGTACTTTATGTGGTCACATTGGTGTCAAGCGCATGAAGAAGCTCCATCTGATGGACTTTTAGAGTCTCTTGATTATGAATCGTTTGACACATGCGAACCATGCCTCATGGGCAAAATGACCAAGACTCCGTTCTCCGGAACAATGGAGCGAGCAACCAACTTGTTGGAAATCATACATACCGATGTATGCGGTCCAATGAGCGTTGAGGCTCGCGGAGGATATCGTTATGTTCTCACTCTCACTAATGACTTGAGTAGATATGGGTATGTTAACTTAATGAAACACAAGTCTGAAACCTTCAAAAAGTTCAAGGAATTTCAGAATGAGGTAGAGAATCAACGTGACCGAAAGATAAAGTTCCTTCGATCAGATCGTGGAGGAGAATACTTAAGTCACGAATTTGGTACATACTTAAAGAAATGTGGAATCGTTTGACAACTCACGCTGCTGGAACACCTCGGTAAAGCGGTGTGTCGAGCGTCGTGTCGCACTTTATTGGATATAGTGCGGTCTATGATGTCTCTTACCGATTTACGCTATCATTTTGGGGATACGCTCTAGAGACAGCTACATTAACTTTAAATAGGGCACCGTCTAAATCCATTGAGGCGACACCGTATGAATTATGGTTTGGGAAGAAACCTAAGCTGTCATTTCTAAAAGTTTGGGGATCACGATGCTTATGTCAAAAACTTCAACTTTGAAAAGCTCGAACCCAAGTCGGAAAAATCGTCTTCATAGGATACCCTAAGGAAACTATCGGGTATACCTTCTACTTAAGATCCGAGGCAAGATCTTTGTTGCCAAAGCGGATGCTTTACGGAAAAAAGTTTCTCTCGAAATAAGTAAGTGGGAGGAAAGTAGAACTTCGATGAGGTACTACCTCTCGAGCGGGAAAGTGGTGCAGCGAGGAAAATGTTCTGTGATGCCCACCAGTGAAGAGGAAAACAATGATGATGATCAAGGTACTTGGATCAAGTTTCTCTTGAACTTCATAGGTCCACAAGGACCGTTCCACACAGTGATGCGGCAACCCTGTCACAGAAATCATGTTGTTGAACAACGGTGAACCTTGAACTATGAAGAAGCGATGGCGGGCCCAGATTCCAACAAATGGCTTGAAGCCATGAAATCGAGATAGAATCCATGTATGAAAACAAAGTATGGACTTTGGCAGACTTGCCCGATGATCGTGGCGATAGAAAACAAATGGATTTTCAAGAAGAAGGCGGGACGCGGATGGTAATGTTACCATCTATAAAGCTCGACTTGTCGCTAAGGGTTATCGACAAGTTCAAGGGATTGACTTCGACAAGACATTCATTCCGTGCGAAGCTGAAGTCCGTCCGAATCATGTTAGCGATTACGCATACAATGATTATTAGATATGGCATATGGACGTCAAAAGCGGCATTCCTTAACGGACATCTTAAGGAAGAGCTGTATATGATGCAGTAGGAAGGTTTTGTCGATCCTAAAACGCTAACAAAGTATGCAAGCTCAATGATCCATTTATGGACTGGTGCAAGCATCTCGGAGTTGGAATATTCGTTTTGATGAGATGATCAAAGCGTTTGGGTTTATCTTGGACTTATGGAGAAGCCTGCGTTTACAAGAAAGTGAGTGGGAGCTCTGTAGCATTTCTCATATTATATGTAGATAACATACTCTTGATGGGAAATAATATAGAACTTACGGACAGCATTAAGGCCTACTTGAATAAGTGTTTTTCAATGAAGGACCTTGGAGAAGCTGCTTATATATTAGGCATCAAGATCTATAGAGATAGATCAGGGCGCCTCATAGGTCTTTCACAAAGCACATACCTTGATAAGATTTTGAAGAGGTTCAAAATGGATCAGTCCAGAAGGGGTTCTTGCCTATGTTACAAGGTGTGAGATTGAGCTCGGCTCGATCGCGACCACGACAAAAGATAAAGAAGAGATGTGTGTCATCCCTATGCTTGACCATAGGATCTATTATGTATGCCATCTTGTGTGCAGACCGATGTAAACCTTGCCGTAAGTTTGGTAGCAAGATACCAAAGTAATCCGACAAGGAACACTGAACAGCGATCAAGAATATCTGAAGTACACGAAAAGGACAAAGGACATGTTTCTCGTTTATGGAGAGGCGAAGGCTCAAATCGTAAAGGGTTGGTCGGCGCTAGCCGACTCGGATCTGGATGACTCTAAGTCACAAACCCGGATCGTGTATATGTTGAATGGTGGAAGCGATGGTGAGTGCGGTTTACAAGCGAAGTGTCGTGGCGGGATCTAAATGTGAAGCGGAGTACATGGCAGCCTCGGAGGCGGCGCATGAAGCAATTTGGGTGAAGGAGTTCATCACCGACCTAGAGTCATACCCAATGCGTCGGGGCGATCAAACTCTTCTGTGACAACTTTGGAGCTATTGCCCTTGCCAAGGAGACCAGGTTTAACAAGAAGACCGGGCACATCAAGCGTCGTTTCAACTCCATCCGTGAAAATGTTCAAGATGGAGACATAGAAATTTGCAAAGTACATACGGATCACAGATATTGCGAGATCCGTTGATTCGCTTTCTCTCTCATGAGCAAAACATGATCAACACCAGAACTCTATGGGTGTTTGATTCATCACAATGTAACTAGATTGGTGACTCTAGTGCAAGTGGGAGTGTCGGTGTCGAAACCGGCGGATCTCGGGTAGGGGGTCCCGAACTGTGCGTCTAGGCGGATGGTAACAAGAGCGAGGACACAATGTTTTACCCAGGTTGGGCCCTCTCGATGGAGGTAAAACCCTCGTCCTGCTTGATTAATATTGATGATATGGGTAGTACAAGAGTAGATCTACCACGAGATCAAGGAGGCTAAACCTAGAACCTAGCCTATGGTATGATTGTTGAGATGTATGTATGTCCTCTGATTTGAGGCCCTCCGGTTTATATAGACAGGAGAGGGCTAGGGTTACAGTCGGTTACAATGGTAGGAGATCTACATATCTGTATGCCAAGCTTGCCTTCCGCCAAGGAAAGTACCATCCGGACACGAGGCAGGTCTTCAATCTTCTATCTTCGTGATGCGGAAGTCCGGCGGATATTGATAGTCCGGCTGTCCGGACACCCCTAGTCGAGGACTCCTCGGTAGCCCTGAACCGGTCTTCAATGGCGATAAGTCCGGCGTGCATAATGTTACGGCATTGCAAGCGGGTTCCTCCTTGAATAATCTAGAAGATAATGAACACGGGATAGTGTCGGCTCGCAAAATAAATTCCACATTCCACCGTAGAGAGAATAAAATACACACCTAACTCAATCTGCTGACGTATTATGCGGCGTGACATCACACCGCAGCCAAGCCTTTGTTTGAATCGCTCTTTACCATACCACCTCAGCATGTTTAGCGAAGCGGTTTCCTTGGCACGTCTTGTCAAAGCAGAGATCGTGTTCCCCTTATTCCGGGATTCTCATCAATACGTGCGTGGGTAGCCCAACCGTTCCGTCGCCCGCCTCCTCTATCGAAGGGAATCCCAAGCAGTCCGGAGGCGGCCCTTGGTATTTCTTCCCTTTATAAGAGGGCCAAGGCCTATCCTTGTTCTTCAACCTCGCATTGAATCTCTTCCCGCTCCTAGTTCCAACACCCGAGCCTCAGTTGGCGCTTGGATCCTCAATCATGTCGGCTCCGACCTCCGGGGCGGTGGATGCCCTCCTCCGTCACGGAGGAGGACATCTGAGATTGCGTGAGGCCAAGTGCAGCCTCACGAGGTTTTACTGGGCTGCTGCCCAAGGGCAGGCCGTGCCAGCCCCAAGCCGGTGAATCGTCGTTTTGCATCCCTCCTCCGCGGGGTTTAGGCTTCCAGCGGATCCTTCGTGAGAGGGCTCTGTTCTACTCTGGCTGGACTTTCACGATTTGGCTCAGTCTATCCTCCATATTTCGCATTCATCATCGTCTGTGAAGCCTTTCTCGCGTCATCCCCACTTCAGCCTATGGTGAAGACCTTCAAAGTGGAGCGAAGATGATTGGGGGCGTCGGTAGTCTTGTGGGCGACCATAAGCAAGAAGGTCGATGCCCGTGGCTCGAGGGTTCCTTCAAGAGGAACTTGGATTGTGGCAGCGAGGTGGTTCTACATCACGCTCAAGGGCGACAAGCAAAAGCCGCCGCCCTCATTCCTTGGGACCTCCATGGCGATGTCGTGGGTCGACCAAGGGCTCAATTGGGGTCATCAGAAGCGTGCCCTCGCTGCGGGGCGGATTCGAGATCTCAGCGGGGAGATCGACTGGTCAAGGTGATGCGAGTCATGCTAATCGGGCACCTCCTGCCTGCAAGCGCCGTCCTCTCCGTTTATGGGAGTTAAATCCGGAGGGACCTCGAATTCTCCAACACTTCATGGAGTGCGACACCCGTGGAGATGTACAAGTTGTTCTTCGGACCGCGGTGGCGTGTCGGTTTATGAGATGCGAGGTCTAAGCGCGATCACCGGATACTCGGGTAAGTAGCTCGAGTCGGACATTACGTGTGCGTGCCTTTACGGGTTAGCCTCGACTCTTTGTTCTTTAAAGGAATGGGTGGCGCGATCAAGGCTGATAAGGTGTCGGCCCCCCTCCCGAAGACCGCCTTGGAGCCGTGCTGGTCGAGAATGTTGGAGGTTGCGCCCATAGAAGAGGCGGCAGGGAAGATAAAAGGCTAATAATTTGCCCAAAGGCGGCTGAAGAGGAGGAACCAGAGCCCCTCCTTCGGGGAAAGGCGACCGCCTCGAAGATCCGGAGGCCAAAGCCCCTAAGCGTGGGAAGAGATCTTCCCGGAAGTCAGCGCCGGAAAAGAATCGGACAGCATAATCATCACCAAAGGATCAGCCCTCCAATGAGCCGTGAGTGTAAAGGGAGTTAATTAGTGAGGAAATACCTTCATTTGTGTACATAGGTAACGAAATATTTACATTGCAGTTCGGATCTGCAGCCTTCTCGATGAGTTCGTCTTGAGGACCTTCTTAGGAGATGATGGAAGCGATCGCCTCCATCATAGCGCTATAAGCGAGGCGAAGCGAACCGAAGTGTAAATCACGGAGGTATCCCGAGTCTGGAGGGCGGAGAGTTCGGCACCTACTAGTGTCGGCGGGAGGCGAAGAATCTGCTTGAGAGGCGTCCATTTGAGAAGATCACCGTGCGTTAATGCGTATGGTGATAGGAAGGATTTCGTCCGTAGAGAGGATTGCGTAATGCCGCCATGAGCTTCTTTGGCGGGTTTTGAGGTATCTGAAATAGCGCATCCTTTTGTATTTTATGATGTGCACATAAAATCGCCTTTGTATAGGTAGTAGCCCACGAGACTCGGTAGGTTGTCGAGAAATGACAGCGTCTTGAGGATCAAAATCTCAAATCTCAAGTAATGAATACCGCCGTCGTCTGGTGGCGGATAGTCGAGGCCAGCCGGACTAATGAGTTGCGAATTAAAGTCGGCAACAGCGTGGCGAATCTTGACATCGCACTTGTCAACCGGTGACTTGGCGAGTCGCAAGGTAAATAAATTCTCATGATTGCTTTATTTAAGAATTGAAGCCCTCCTCGATAAGTGTATCTGTTATGCAGATGGTGCTGCTGCTTTGTGAGCCTTGGGCGAACTTGCTCAAGCTAAGGAGCAAGCCGAAGGAGTGATCGCGGCTGCCTCAGCGGCGAAGAGTTGAAAGCGAAAAAGGCTGCGCCTTGCCCTAGCGAGGCGGAGGTGGCAATTGGCCATGAAGGTAAAGGATCTTGCCGACCGCTATGAGGCTCTTGAAAAGGCGTCTGTCGGGCGGGAAGGCCTAAAAGGCCACCACGAAGCCAAGGATGCCGCTCTGCAATGCGGGCTATGAAGGAAGAACTGCGCGCCGGGCGGAGATCGTGGGTGGCAAGCCTATTCTGCTGCGTCGCGGTTTATGGATGCCAAGTATGCTCGATTTGGCGGTGGAGTCGGAAGATCCGTATATGGATTTGGCTGCAAGTGCGGTGATCCGTTGAGCGCCGGGCGAGGAGGATCACGAGATGGAAGAGTTATATTGGTCTCAATTCCACGAGTCCGGATCGCCCACTTCCGTTAACGGACGGTGGCGAATGGGCGAGCTAAATAGATTGTCGGACTTGCCATGGCCGACATCGTGGAACATATCGGCGAGAGAGGTCAAAGCGACGAGCTACTTGACTTCTGCAGCAATTCCTTGGGCGGTGCGCATATAAAGGACATGAAGCGGTCGGCACATGTCGGCGTGCGGATGGCTCTTGCCGTGTGAAGCGCATTGTCGAGATGGATGCCACGCGATTGCCGCCCGAGGTCGGATGAAAGCCGGCTCCCTCTGAGCACTACGCCGGAGAAGTCATCGCGGCCTTCGTATAATAAATCGCGATGCTCAAAGAATGTAACGTTCAAATGAACGCATTAGCTTGTAAATCGATGATTATGTTATAACTGCTTTTTATACTTGTGCGTCCCAAGTAGTAAAACTTCTCCTGTGCGGCCGTTTATGTATACTTTTGTATAACTTGAAAGATTGCAGTCTTCGGCTTTAGCCCCCACGCGAAGTGCGGGGTGTTCGCATAAAAATAAGCGCGTTTTCACACTTAATCCGGCGTCTCGGTCTGTTTAAGGAGGTGGTAGCGTAGCGAACTAAACAATCTGGACTATAATGCTTTAGCACTTTCACTTAGCAGTGGAGCTCGAGGTGGGGCTACGATATAGCCCTGGTGACACCGCACATCTCCGGTTCGAGTGCGTATGTGCTGACGGAAGCGGTCCTTCGTCAGCGAAATTCTAAACATTCCGATAGTCCATCGGTGGTGACCGGACTCTCGGCTGTATCATAATGATCGGTTTTCGGTTTCTCTCTTGAGGTGCTTTCGCCCGGCGACGCGGGGGGCTGTCGCGATAGTTCTCCTGGTGCGCGTTAGCGATGATCTGAGCGTAAGGCAGACAAAACACGAGGCAGGCAAACCCAACATTTGACCAAAGACATGATTGGAGCTGATGCATATAATGCCAAACTCGAGGCGCGAACACTCCCTAAGGTGTTCGGTCTTTATAATAATGGGCAGGATTATGCCTAAGCCCCTAGTGTCGAATGCGGGCATGGTCTTGGCAGGCGATGCCAAAGCGTCGAGCTCGCTTTGGCTATAGGAAGAAGCTAAGGAGAGTAACAACAAGAGCGATAATAAAAAGGTCTCGCGAGGGTCTTAATCGAAAAGAATCCTTGCAGCAGGTCCCTGCTGCGTCTGCGCTGTGTCTCCGTTCGCCGTTATCTGGGCGAGTGCATACGTTGTTCATCTGTAGAAAAGAGAGCGTTTAGTTTTAGAAAGCAGTTAGTCGAAAAATATGTAAAGAAGAAATATAAATAATTAAAGCAAGGTTTATATGAAACCGCGGTGGTTTTGTCTTAGCATAGCCCTTGTGAAGGGTATGCGGCTAGGTAACCACTAACTCTTGAGTCGGATTCGTCTATCGAGTCCGGGGTCCTTAGTGACCCTCGCCTGAAATGGCGCCATGTGGACGGGCATCTTGAGTGTAAGAGGCAGCGTAATGCGGTATGGCGTTGAAGCGGACAAAAGCCTCTCGTCCCAAGAGTGCTTGATATTCACTTTCAAATGGGGCGATATGAAAAATTAATTTTAGCGTCAAAAATTGTTGGCGATCGAACACGACTTCTAGTAATGTCGAGCACTGTGCACTTGGCGTAAGAACTGGCGTCACTCCTTTGAAGGAAGTGCGGCTGTGTCGAATTTTGGTAGGGTCTATCCCCATCCTACGGGTTGTGTTTGAATATAGCGAGGTTTAAGTCTTGCCTCCGTCCATTAGGGCGTTAGTGAATGTAATCCGTCTATTATGGGATTCAATATCGAGAAGTCCGTCCTGCGTTTTGAGCAACACGGAATAGTCGGTGGTTGAAAGTGATTGGTTTTGATATCCAATCTCTACGATCTCTTTGGGTTGGACCGTCGAAGCTCTTTTCGAAAGTGCCGCACTATTTTCCGTGTTATCACATGAAGTGAGTTCTTGCTTTGACCTTGTGGGAAAGTCTTTTGTTTTCGGTGCCTGCTGGCGGGGTTTATCTTCTTTGCTTGTGGCGTCGAGCCCCTTGTGTTCGGACATTTAATCGGCGGACTGTTTGAAAAACAACAATCCTGTGGGTGTGATTTGCAGAGCCTTAAAGTCTTGTGGATTTGACATATCCGACCGAATTTTGTGTAGGTTGGACAGTTCGTCCTTGTCATCCTTGAGGCTGAGTTTTATTGGACATGAGCTTTTGAATCCGGCGTTATTGCCGTGCTCTTTGAGCTTTTCTCTTTATTCGGCTGCTGCTCTTTTACTGTAGTGATTTTCGTTCCATCTCTTATCTCGGATGTACTTGGGTGTTGGTCTTGCTTCTTGCTAGCCAGCTATCCTCTCCGCCTGAAGCGGGTCATGAGGCTTATTAATCGGTCATTGTCCTTGGTTTCTCTTGGCCGAGGTGCACAGCAAACCATTAAGTCTCGGACATTGTGCTTGAAAGCTGCTAAGGCTTGGCGTCGAGACGATCGACTATTTGGTTCTTTTGGTAGAAACCTGTTCGAATTTCATGCTGACTCTCCGGGCTGTTGAGTTATATGACTTAAATCATATGCATCAGGAGGACGGACATAAGTCCCTTGAAAATTTGCTCTAGCGCTTCCTCGAGCTCTTCCCAACTTCCAGATGTTTTACAGGAGGCTTTTGAGCCAATAGCGGGCTGGCCCTTTGAGCTTGAGGTAGATATTTTATGGCGTGGAGATCGTCTCCTCGGCCATATGTATATCACGATATATAATCTTCTATCCAGACTCGAGGGTATGTTGTTCCATCGTAGGCCTCTATGTTTATGGGTTTAAACCTGCTGAGAATTCATGATCCGGCACCTCGCCAGTGAAACATAGTGGGTGTCTGGCGCCCTATGCTTGTATGTGCGCTATCGCCGGACACTTAGCGTGTTGCTTTGCTTCTGGGGCTTTCTTTTTGGGTCAAGTAGATGGACTGGCTGGAGCCATTGGACGGTGGAGGCTCTATGGCCTCCTCGTTGGTCAGTAGCAGCTTATGCTTGGGTAGCTCTTGATTGGTGGCCATTGCCGTATTTGCTCTGCGGTTTTAGTACTGCTCCATCTTATTACGGCGTGTCTTCGCTGTTTTGAGCTTCGCTTTTCCTTCTTGAGGCTTCTTCTTGTAGCGATGAGCCTCGCTTAAAAAGCTCTTGTTGAGCGGGGTCCTCGGGCACAGCGAGTTAATAAATCATTGAGGCTTGCCGTCTTGGAGGAGGCATATAGTTATGACCCTCGACCTCTTAAATCTGCCGCCCTCTCGTGGGGGCTTTCTTACGCATCCTCTGCGCTGAGTTTTCTTTGGAGGGATTGTCTTCGGCACTCTACGGGGTATTGTTGTCTCTGTGCGGAATCTTTATTCTTCTTTGTGGCGGGATTTAGGCGGCGCCCGTTGGCAGCGGCGTTTGGGCTGCTTCTTTAAAAGTGCGCCTCCGCTGCTTCTTCGCCATCCCCTTCTTTTGGGGTATCCACCATGTACCGTCATATGGCGAGGTGGCCTTCCGGTGCCACTGAAGCCTTTGGTTCTGTTAAATCCCGGCATAAATCGTCCATGGCGTCGATGTCTTGAATCGTAGTCTAGCATGTCGGTTAAATCCTTGGCGGTGGCTATAAAAGTGGGTGGTGGGTCGGCTCTGAATTTCTTAAGTCGTCCGTACTCCCACCATCACGGCCATAGTCCGGCCGGGACTCTCTCGATAACGAGAGATGCTTTAATGAGTTTAGGATATCACGAAAGGCGAGTGTTGGAATATGTCATGGCGGTGAATTCCATAACGGGTAATCTGGACTGATTGGTAGGGCGGCGGGAGGTCGGAATCGCGAGTCGGCGCCTCGGAATCACGAGCCTCGCAAGGGACAAGGTCAGTGTTCGGCTCCATCGCCGTGGATGTTGAAAGCCCCCTTGGCGGTGTCTATCCACCGACCCTCAATCTGGGCGATCGGCTCCGGGCTAATGGCGAAGCGGATCCAGTCTGACCACCCGAGCCTTTGTCCGTGGCAGATCTAGATCGTGCCCATCGTCCGCAGTCTTGGCGTGCTTAGGCGTGGCTCGAGTCGTCGAAGATCAAGTCTCCGCGGTCATCGGCCATGAAGTTCAAGCTTCAAATCTGACTGGCGGCGGGCGTAGCTTTTGATCTGCTCCGGATGGCCAAGTGAATTGGCCCGCATGATGCAAATCCGCCCGAATCTGAAGATCTGTCAGGGAGAAAAGTCTCACCACTGGACAGCATTGCTGGTTGAAGATGCCATCAAGCCTATCGGTGGCGACGGAGGAACTCTCAATGAAAGCACCAATGTCGGTGTCAAAACCGGCGGATCTCGGGTAGGGGGTCCCGGCGTGCGTCTAGGCGGATGGTAACAAGAGGCGAGGGACACAATGTTTTTACCGGGTTGGGCCCTCTCGATGGAGGTAAAACCCTCGTCTTGCTTGATTAATATTGATGATATGGGTAGTACAAGAGTAGATCTACCACGAGATCAAGGAGGCTAAACCTAGAAGCTAGCCTATGGTATGATTGTTGAGATGTATGTATGTCCCTACGGACTAAGGCCCTCCGGTTTATATAGACAGGAGAGGGCTAGGAGTTACAGTCGGTTACAATGGTAGGATATCTACATATCCGTATCGCCAAGCTTGCCTTCCACGCCAAGAAAGTACCATCCGGACACGAGCGGGTCTTCAATCTTCTATCTTCGTGATGCGGAAGTCCGGCGGATATTGATAGTCGGCTGTCCGGACACCCCCTAGTCGAGGACTCCCTCGGGGAGGCCGTGGAAATATGCCCTAGAGGCAATAATAAAAGTATTATTATATTTCATTGTTCATGATAATTGTCTTTTATTCATGCTATAAGCTGTATTATCCAGGAAATCGTAATACTGCGTGTGAATACATAGACCACAATATGTCCCTAGTGAGCCTCTAGTTGACTAGCTCGTTGTGATCAGCAGATAGTCATGGTTTCTGACTATGGACATTGGATGTCATTGATAACGGGATCACATCATTAGGAGAATGATGTGATGGACAAGACAATCCTAAGCATAGCATAAAGATCGTGTAGTTCGTTTGCTAGAGCTTTGCCAATGTCAAGTATCTCTTCCTTCGACCATGAGATCGTGTAACTCCGGATACCGTAGGAGTGCTTTGGGTGTATCAAGCGTCTGGCGTGGCTGGGTGACTATAAAGGTGCACTACGGTATCTCGAAAGTGTCATTGGGTTGACATGGATCGAGGCTGGGATTTGTCACTCCGTATGGCGGAGAGGTATCTCTGGGCCCACTTTCGGTAATGCATCATCATAATGAGCTCAAGGTGACCAAAGTGTTGTACGGGATCATGCATTCTGTGCGAGTAAAGTGACTTGCCGATAACGAGACCGAACAAGGTATTGGGATACCGGCGATCGAGTCTCGGGCAAATAATGTACCGATTGACAAAGGGAATTGTATCTGAGGGTTTGATCGAATCCTCGACATCGTGGTTCAACCGATGAAATCATCGAGGAGCATGTAGGAACCAACATGGGTATCGGACCCATTGTTGGTTATTGCCGAGAGTGGTCTCGGTCATGTCGCATGTCTCCCGAACCGTAGGGTCTTCACATAAGGTTCGGTGGCGCTAGGGTTATTAGGAAGACTAGTATGTGACTACGAATGTTGTTTGGAGTCCGGATGAGATCCGGACATCACGAGGAGTTCGGAATGGTCGGAGGTGAAGTTTTTATATGGGAAGTTGTCATACGGACAGGAAAGTTTAGGGGTCTATCGGTAATGTCGGGACCACCGTTGGGATTCGGGGTCCACCGGGAGGGCCACCCCTCTGGAGGCCACATGGGCATAAAGGGAGGAGCCAGCCAGGGAGGGCTGGCGCGCCCCACCTTGGGCCCATCGCCTAGGGTTGGAAACCCTAAGGCGCCCCCTTGCAGGGGCAAGCCTCCCTCCTGGCCGCCGCCCCCTCTAGATCTCATCTAGAGGGGGCCCCCTTCCCCTTCCCTATAAATATAGGGGTGAGGGAGGCTGTGACACACCTCCAGGCGCAGCCCTCCCTCCCAACACCTCTCCTCCTCCGTTAAGCGCTTGGCGAAGCCACAGCCGAATCTTGCTGCACCAACATCCTGCGCCCGTCGTCTGCCATTGGGCGAGCTTCCTCAACCTCTCCTTCCCTTGCTGGATCAAGAAGGAGGAGGCGTCTCCGTCCGTCGTGTGTTGAGCAGCGGAGGTGCTGTCCGTTCAGCACTTGGACATCGGTGATCTGAATCACGTGAATCGACTCCATCATCACCTTGCAAGCTTCGCACGTGATCTACAAGTGGTATGTAGATGCAAACTCTCTCCCATGACTCGTTGCTTAGATGAACTCATAGATGGATCTTGGTGAAACCGTAGGAAAATTTTAATTTTACGCAGCGTTCCCCAACAGTGGCATCATGAGCTAGGTCTATCGTAGTTCTCTAATGCGAATAGAACACAATTTTGTTGTGGGCGTGGATCTTGTCAACTTGCTTGCCTCTACTAGTCTTTTCTTGCTTCAGCGGTATTGTGGGATGAAGCGGCCGGACCAACCTTACGTGCGCTTCGTGAGACCGGTTCCACCGATTGACATGCACTAGTTGCATAAGGTGGCTGGCGGGTGTCTGTCTCTCCACTTTAGTTGGGCGGATTCGATGAAAAGGGCCCTTATGAAGGGTAAATAGAAGTTGACAAAATCACGTTGTGGTTATTCGTAGGTAAGAAAGCGTTCTTGCTAGAACCCAATTGCAGCCACGTAAAGATGCAACAACAATTAGAGGGCGTCTAACTTGTTTTTGCAGCGATTGATCATGTGATGTGATATGGCGGAAGTTGTGATGAATGATGAATTGTGATGTATGAGATCATGTTCTTGTAATAGGATTCACGACTTGCATGTCGATGAGTATGACAACGGCGAGAACCATAGGAGTTGTCTTTATTTTTGTATGACCTGCGTGTCATTGAAGAGCGCCATGTAAACTACTTTACTTTATTGCTAAGCGTTAGCCATAGAAGTAGAAGTAGTCGTTGGCGTGACAACTTCATGAAGACACGATGATGGAGATCATGGTGTCAAGCGGTGACAAGATGATCATGGAGCCCCAAAGATGGAGATCAATGGAGCTACATGATATTGGCCATATCATGTCACAACTATATAATTGCATGTGATGTTTATTATGTTTATGCATCTTGTTTACTTAGGGCTGACGGTAGTAAATAAGATGATCCCTTACAAAATTTCAAGAAGTGTTCTCCCTAAGCGTGCACCGTTGCTCGGTTAAGTGCTTCTAAGCACCACGTGATGATCGGGTGTGATGGATTCTTACGTTCACATACAACGGGTGTAAGATAGTTTTACACATAAAACACTTAGGGTTAACCAGCGAGCCTAGCATGTGCAGACATGGCCTCGGAACACGGAGACCAAAAGGTCGAACACGAGTCGTATGGAAGATCGATCAACATGAAGATGTTCACCGGCGATGACTAGTCCGTCTCACGTGATGATCGGACACGGGCTAGTCGACTCGGATGTGTAACACTTAGATGACTAGAGGATGTCTAATCTGGTGGGAGTTCATAATTTGATTAGAACTTTATTATCATGAACTTAGTCTAAAACCTTTGCAAATATGTCTTGTAGATCAAATGGCCAATGCTAATGTCAACATGAACTTCAGCGTTCCTAGAAAACCAAGCTGAAAGATGATGGCAGCAACTATCTCTGAATTTGGTCGGAACACGAGATCATCCTCATAGCTGCGAGGAAGCAATATGTCCTAGAAGGACCGCTAGGTGGCGCTCCGTCCCGAAGAACCAAGACATTATGAATGCTTGGCAAACTCGTCTTGATGATTACTCCCTCGTTCGGTGCGGCATGCTTCTGACTTAGGCAAGGGGCTCCAAAAGCGTTTTGAGCATCACGGAGCATATGAGATGTTCAAAGAGCTGAAACTAGTTTTCTAAGCTCATGCCCAGGTCGAGAGATATGATGTCTCCGACAAGTTCTATAGTTGTAAGATGGAGAAAACAGTTACATCGGTGAGCACATCACGAAGATATGCAGGTTGCATAACCGTATGACCCGGTGAACATTAACCTCCCGGATAGGCGGTCATTGGCAGAATCCTCGATCGCTCCCACCAAGCTACAAGAGCTTTGTGATGAACTACAACATGCGGGGATGGTGAAGACCATTCTGAAGTGTTCTCGATCTTTGAAGTCGAGAGGCTGAAATCAGAAAGAACATCAAGTGTTGATGGTCAATAAGACCACTAAGTTCAAGAAGGGCAAGGGCAAGAAGAACTTCAAGAAGGGCGGCAAGGATGTTGCAGCGCCCGTAAACCGATTCGGGAAGAAGTCAAAGAATGGACCCAAGCACGAGGTGAGTGCTTTTATTGCAAGGGAAGGGTCCTTTGAGGCGGGCGCCCCAAATACTTAGCGGATAAGAAGGCGGCAACACCAAAGGTATATTTGATATACATGTAATTGATGTGTACCTTACGATTACTCGTAGTAACTCACAGGTATTTGATACGGTGCTGTTGCTCATATTTGTAACTCACAGCAGGAGCTGCGGAATAAGCGGCTGGCGAAGGGCGAGGTGACGATGCACGTCGGGAATGGTTCAGTCGATGTGATCGCCGTCGACACGCTGCCTCTACATTTACCTCTGGGATTAGTTTTGAACCTTAATAATTGTTATTTAGTGCCAAGTTTGAGCATGAACATTGTATCTGGATCTCGTTTAATCTGAGATGGCTACTCATTTAAATCGAGAATAATGGTTGTTCGATTTATATGAGAGATATGTTTTATGGTCATGCTCCGATGGTCGATGGTTTATTCTTAATGAATCTCGGCGTAATATTACACATGTTCATAGTGTGGATGCCAAAAGATGTAAAGTTGATAACGATAGTCCCACATACTTGTGCTTTTGCCGCCTTAGTCACATTGGTGTCAAGCGCATGAAGAAGCTCCATCTTGATGGACTTTTAGAGTCTCTTGATTATGAATCGTTTGACACATGCGAACCATGCCTCATGGGCAAAATGACCAAGACTCCGTTCTCGGAACAATGGGCGAGCAACCAACTTGTTGGAAATCATACATACCGATGTATGCGGTCCAATGGCGTTGAGGCTCGCGGAGGATATCGTTATGTTCTCACTCTCACTGATGACTTGAGTAGATATGGGTATGTCTACTTAATGAAACACAAGTCTGAAACCTTTGAAAAGTTCAAGGAATTTCAGAATGAGGTAGAGAATCAAGCGTGACGAAAGATAAAGTTCCTTGATCGGATCGTGGAGGAGAATACTTAAGTCACGAATTTGGTACACACTTAAAGAAATGTGGAATCGTTTCACAACTCACGCCACTGGAACACCTCGGTAAGCGGTGTGTCGAGCGTCGTGTCGCACTCTATTGGATATGGTGCGGTCTATGATGTCTCTTACCGATTTACGCTATCATTTTGGGGATCGCTCTAGAGACAGCTACATTCACTTTAAATAGGGCACCGTCTAAATCCGTTGAGGCGACACCGTATGAATTATGGTTTGGGAAGAAACCTAAGCTGTCATTTCTAAAAGTTTGGGGATGTGATGCTTATGTCAAGAAACTTCAACTGAAAAGCTCGAACCTAAGTCGGAAAAATCGTCTTCATAGGATACCCTAAAGAAAGCTGTTGGGTATACCTTCTACTTAAGATCCGAGGCAAGATCTTTGTTGCCAAAGCGGATGCTTTACGGAAAAAGTTTCTCTCGAAAGAAGTAAGTGGGAGGAAAGTAGAACTTCGATGAAGTACTACCTCTCGAGCGGGAAAGTGGTGCGGCGCGGAAAATGTTCTGTGATGCCCACACCAACTCAAGAGGAAAACAATGATGATGATCAAGGTACTTGGATCAAGTTGCTCTTGAACCGTGGGTCCACAAGGACACGTTCCGCACAGTGAATGCGGCAACCTGTCATGGAAATCATGTTGTTGAACAACGGTGAACCTTGAACTATGAAGAAGCGATGGCGGGCCCAGATTCCAACAAATGGCTTGAAGCCATGAAATCCGAGATAGAATCCATGTATGAAAACAAAGTATGGACTTTGGCAGACTTGCCCGATGATCGCGGCGATAGAAAACAAATGGATTTTCAAGAAGAAGGCGGACGCGGATGGTAATGTTACCATCTATAAAGCTCGACTTGTCGCTAAGGGTTATCGACAAGTTCAAGGGATTGACTTCGACAAGACATTCTCTCCGTGGCGAAGCTGAAGTCCGTCCGAATCATGTTAGCAATTGCGCATACTATGATTATGAGATATGGCGGATGGGCGTCAAAGCGGCATTCCATAGCGGACATCTTAAGGAAGAGCTGTATATGATGCAGCGGAAGGTTTTGTCGATCCTAAAACGCTAACAAAGTATGCAAGCTCCAGCGATCCATTTATGGACTGGTGCAAGCATCTCGGAGTTGGAACATTCGCTTTGATGAGATGATCAAAGCGTTTGGGTTTATCTGAGACTTATGGAGAAGCTGCGTTTACAAGAAAGTGAGTGGGAGCTCTGTAGCATTTGTCATATTATATGTAGATGACATACTCTTGATGGGAAATAATATAGAACTTCTGGACAGCATTAAGGCCTACTTGAATAAGTGTTTTTCAATGAAGGACCTTGGAGAAGCTGCTTATATATTAGGCATCAAGATCTATAGAGATAGATCGAGACTCCTCATAGGTCTTTGAAGAGGTTCAAAATGGATCAGTCCAAGAAGGGGTTCTTGCCTATGTTACAAGGTGTGAGATTGAGCTCGGTTCCGTCACCGACGACGGCAAAAGATAAAGAAGAGATGAGTGTCATCGCCCATGCTTCTGCCATAGGATCTATTATGTATGCCATGCTGTGTACCAGACCCGATGTAAACCTTGCTGTAAGTTTGGTAGCAAGATACCAAAGTAATCCCGACAAGGAACCTTTGGACAGCGGTCAAGAATATCTGAAGTACGAAAGGACAAAGGACATGTTTCTCGTTTATGGAGAGCGAAGAGCTAAATCGTAAAGGGTTACGTCGGCGCTAAGCCGACTCAGATCTGGATGACTCTAAGTCACAAACCGGATCGTGTATATGTTGAATGGTGGAAGCGATGGCTAGTGCGGTTGCAAGCGAAGCGTCGTGGCGGGATCTCGTGTGAGCGGAGTACATGGCAGCCTCGGAGGTAGCGCATAAAGCGATTTGGGTGAAGGAGTTCATCACCGACCTAGGAGTCATACCCAATGCGTCGGGGCCGATCAAACTCTTCTGTGACAACACTGGAGCTATTGCCCTTGCCAAGGAGCCCAGGTTTCACAAGAAGACCAGGCACATCAAGCGTCGTTTCAACTCCATCCGTGAAAATGTTCAAGATGGAGACATAGAAATTTGCAAAGTACATATGGATCTGAATGTTGCAGATCCGTTGACTAAACCTCTCTCGCGAGCAAAACATGATCAACACCAGAACTCTATTGGTGACTCTAGTGCAAGTGGGAGACTGTTGGAAATATGCCCTAGAGGCAATAATAAAAGTATTATTATATTTCATTGTTCATGATAATTGTCTTTTATTCATGCTATAACTGTATTATCCAAAAATCGTAATACACGTGTGAATACATAGACCACAATATGTCCCTAGTGAGCCTCTAGTTGACTAGCTCGTTGTGATCAGCAGAGATAGTCATGGTTTCTGGCTATGGACATTGGATGTCATTGATAACGGGATCACATCATTAGAAGAATGATGTGATGGACAAGACAATCCTAAGCATAGCATAAAGATCGTGTAGTTAGTTTGCTAGAGCTTTGCCAATGTCAAGTATCTCTTCCTTCGACCATGAGATCGTGTAACTCCGGATACCGTAGGAGTGCTTTGGGTGTATCAAGCGTCTGGCGTGGCTGGGTGACTATAAAGGTGCACTACGGTATCTCGAAAGTGTCATTGGGTTGACACGGATCGAGGCTGGGATTTGTCACTCCGTATGACGGAGAGGTATCTCTGGGCCCACTTTCGGTAATGCATCATCATAATGAGCTCAAGGTGACCAAAGTGTTGTACGGGATCATGCATTCTGATGCGAGTAAAGTGACTTGCGTGTGAGGCTGAACAAGGTATTGGGATACCGGCGATCGAGTCTCGGGCAAATAACGTACCGATTGACAAAGGAATTGTATACATGGTTTGATCGAATCCTCGACATCGTGGTTCAACCGATGAAATCATCGAGTAGCATGTAGGAGCCAACATGGGTATCGGACCCGCTGTTGGTTATTGACGGAGAGTGGTCTCGGTCATATGCGCATGTCTCCCGAACCGTAGGGTCTTCACATAAGGTTCGGTGATGCTAGGGTTATTAGGAAGACTAGTATGTGACTACGAATGTTGTTGGTCTCGGATGAGATCCGGACGTCACGAGGAGTTCGGAATGGTCGGGAGGTGAAGTTTTATATATGGGAAGTTGTCATACGGATTGACAACTTCCCCGGAAAGTTTCGAGGTCTATCGGTAATGTATCGGGACCACGGGAGGTTCGGGGTCCACGGGAGGGCCACCCCTCCGGAGGTCCATGGGCATAAGGGAGGAGCCAGCCTGGAGGCTGTCGCCCCCCCTTGAGCCCATCGCCTAGGGTTGAAACCCTAAGGCGCCCCCCTTGCTTGGGGGCAAGCCTCCCTCTGGCGCCGCCCCCCTCTAGATTTCATCTAGAGGGTGGCCCCTGCCCTTCCCATATAAATAGAGGGGTGAGGGAGGGCTGCTGACACACCTCAAGGCGCAGCCCTCCCTCCCAACACCTCTCCTCCTCCGTTAAGCGCTTGGCGAAGCCACTGCCGAATCTTCTTTGCCACTTCACCATGCCGTCGTGCTGCAGTTGGAGTGAGCTTCCTCAACCTCTCCTTCCCCCTTGCTGGATCAAGAAGGAGGAGGCGTCTCCCGTCCCATCGTGTGTTGAGCGTGGAGGTGCTGTCCGTTCGGCACTTGGACATCGGTGATCTGAATCACGTCGAGTCGACTCCATCGTCACCCTGCAAGGTTCCGGCACGTGATCTACAAGTGGTATGTAGATGCAAACTCTCTCCCATGACTCGTTGCTTAGATGAACTCATAGATGGATCTTGGTGAAACCGTAGGAAAAATTTTAATTTTTTCTGTAATGTTCCCCAACATATCATATATAACTCGGGCTTGTGCTGCTCCTTCCCCTCTGGTGGTCCCTCGGTCATCAGCTTTTCATCTTCCATCTTCGCCCAGTGCACCTTTGCAGGCGAAACCATCCAACACCCTCCATACAGACCGACCGCTTGATGACTTCAAGTCGAGGGCAGGCACTCACAAGCCGCTTCACGAGCCCGAAGTAGCTGCTTGGAATCGGCTTGGCGGGCCATAGCCGGATAATTATATCCTTCATGGCTAATTCGGCCGCCTTATGCAGCTCGATCAGCTGTTTCAGCTGATCGGCAAATGGCACAGGATACTTTGGCGCGAGATACTACGACCAGAAGAGCTTCTCCGTAGTGCTCCTTTCTTCGGCTCGGTAGAATGGGGCGGCATCAGATATGCTGCATGGCAGCTCTGCAAATACCCCTGGAGAAATCCGAATTCAAATTAGTAAACGTGATTTTCTCCCTTAAATTACCTGCTTTGCATAGAAAAAGCCTTACCCGCCATGATCTCCTCGCCTCCTGGATTTCCTGCAGGGCGCCTTGGGCTTCCCCCGGGCATCACATGCGGCTTGGTGAGCTTCGGAGAGTTCGGATTCTTTCCCCGTTAAACTTTGCTCCAAGGTCTCGCATTTCTTCACGACCTCTTGAAGCTCTTGCTCAGCTTCAATAACCCTGGCCTCGTGCTTTTCGCGAAGAGCCTGCTCTGCGGCTGCCTTCTTCTCGGCTTCGGCCATAGCCTTCTTAAGAGCCTCAATTTCGGCTGTCGCCCCTAGAGCACATCATAATAATATTTTCATCATACTAACTTATTCATTCGCGCTGAATGCGAACAAGGTTTTCGCATACCTTGGTTATCCTCCAACTGCTTCTTCACTCGGCCGAGTTCTTCTTCCTCCCGCTCCAAACTCTGCTTCAGTCCGGAGACTTCCACAGTATGAGAGGCGGCAGTCGCTTGCTTATAAAAAAAGAGGGAGAGATGCCATAAAGTGAGTCTCCTGCGAACATATATTTGATCCTCTGTCCGGTTCCTTCTTTCACCAAATAGTGTATCAGGGGCTACTACCTATACTATGACACTCTTTGAAACCTCACAAAACATACCTCAAAGCCCGTTATAAGGCCGATCCAGGCTTCATCCAGCCCACTCTCAGCGGACTGAATCTTCTCAATCACCGCACCCATAAGGGCATGATGTTCTTCAACGATGGAGGCGCTCTTCAGCATCGCCGATAAAGTATCTGGCACCTATGGTTGGACAAAGGTTGCCGGTGGAATAGGCGCACCCCCTCCAGCTGAGGGAGGCTGCCTGCCTGATTCTGGAGCCCTATCGGTCTCCAGAATTGTGTCCGGCTGGGGGCCGAATTCAAGATAGCCCCCGTCGTCGACGTCCATGGGAGCCTCTTCTCCCGTGTGTCCGGCCCCTGAAGTTTGACCTTCTGGTGCCGCCTTGACGATCTTTTCCACCCCTCTTTGGCCTGGGTCCCTCTGGGACGATACCTCGGTGTCGTTCACGTGTTTTGGGGAAGGAGCCTTCGGGGGTGTCCCGCTGTCCATAGCATCCGAGCCCAGTAAATCCTCCGATGAGGATTGTTCGGTGCGGGACTTTGCCGGACTGCAAGAAAAGTATGGCTCAGATTAAAACATCATGCCATAGTGAGTCTGGATGCACAAACATGTTTATATTTTATATACTCATGAGTTCACCAGGGCTGGGCCCTGAGATCCCACTCTGGGCTACTATCAGTAGCTGCGGGGGACTCCTCCAGAAGGGGAGTTTTTCCCCTCTTAGGCGACTCGGCCTCCAAGGATGTGGAGGCCGTCCTTTTCTTTCTTCCCCTCGCTGGGGCGATTGGTTTTCCTCCTCTTCCTCGTACTCTCCAGAGGAAGAGCGGGCGTCGGAGCCATTGGATATTGTGTCCGAAGTGCCGCGATGACGAAGGCTGCCCTGGTCTCTTTGGCCTTCTTCTCGGCCTTCTTCTTCGGCGCCTTGTAGGCGCGGGTTTCTTTATCTTTCGTCGAAGTGGGCGGCCTAGTTCTTCGGCGGTGGGGCGGATAGTAGATCCGCCCGCCTTCTTAAATCGACCCTAGGAGACTTGTGGGAAATGCATTAAGCATTTCCCTTGGATCTCTGAAATAAAATGTATGACTTGTCAACATACAATGACTTACGAACTTGCGGGGCCGGGGCCGGTTGATACCAGCGGTCCTCGTCGAGTCGGCCACGACTTGTCGGACTTAAAAAGCACCTTTCAGATGTCTTTGTGCGAGGAGCCAAAGAACTCTAGAAGGGTCTGGTGCTTGGCTGGGTCGAATTCCCACAAATTGCAGGCCCTGTGTTGACAAGGAAGAATCCGGCGAACTAACATCACCTGGACTACATTGACAAGTTTGATATTCTTGTCTTCCATATCCTTGACGCGCGTCTGGAGCACCAACAACTCGTCAGGCGAAGACCAGTTCAGGCCCTTCTTGGGCCAGGACGTAAGCCACAGGGGGGCTCCGGATCGGAATTTTGGAGCTGCGGCCCATTTTGCGCCGCGCGGCTCAGTGATGTAAAACCACTACTGTTGCCACCCTTTGACGGAATCATTGAAAGTACCCGATGGCCATGTGATGTTGGGCATCTTGCTCACCAGGCACCTCCGCACTCAGCATGCTCGCCACTCACTACCTTGGGCTTCACATTGAAAATCTTCAGCCATAAGCCGAAGTGTGGCGAGATCTGAAGAAAAACCTTACACTGCAGCGATGAATGTCGAGATGTTGAGGAAGGAATTTGAGGATAGATCATGAAAATCGATCCCATAATAATACATGATGCATAAACAAATGGGTGGAGGAAATCCTAGCACATGGGCCGAAATGGGGGAGGTATACAACCCTCTCGTGGGGTTCAGTATGGGCGATCTCTCCCGAGCGATAGAGGCCATCCACTTGCTGCTTGCTCTAGATCCGGACATTTTCGGAGGGCCTTTGTGGGCGGAGAAGGCGAGGCAGCAGGTCTTTGGAGCTCAAGCGGGAGAGAATGGATAAACGAGAGGAAGAAGAAGGCGTGGGTGAAAAAGGAGTCCTTATCTCCTTATAAAGGCGGAGGGATCTGTGCCTCCCCACTTGCCGATAAACTTCGCTTATTTCCCAAGCACGCGTTGATGGTATGATTGGGTTACCCATCCATATTGATGAGGATCGAGATAAGGGGACATGATCTCTGCCCGACAAGGCGTGCCAATAAAACCACCTCGCAATATGTGCGATAGCGAGGTTGAGAAAAATGGTTAGCATAATGGCCAGACTCTGACGTGATGTCATGCTATGGAAAGTTGTCGTGATTAGATTTGTGGAATATTGTGCTCTCTATGGTGGTGTGTGAAATTTGTTTTGCGAGCGGACATGATCCTTGTGTTCAAAATCTTCTATGGAGTATTCGGAGAAGGAACCCGCCTTGCAATGCCGAAGACAATCTGCATGCCGGACTCATCGTCATTGAAGCCTGGTTCAGGGGCTACCGAGGGAGTCCTAGATAGGGGGTCCTCGGATAGTCGAACTATGTACTTGTGCTGGACTGTTGGACTATGAAGATACAAGATTGAATACTTCGTCCCGTGTCCGGGTGGAACTCTCCTTGGCGTGGAAGGCAAGCCTGGGAGTTCGGATATGTAGATTTCCTTCTCTGTAACCGACTCTGTGTAACCCTAGTCCTCTCCGGTGTCTATATAGACCAGAGGGTTTAGTCCGTAGGACAACAACAATCATAATCATAGGCTAGCTTCTAGGGTTTAGCCTCTATGATCTCGTGGTAGATCAACTCTTGTAATACTCATATCATCAAGATCAATCAAGCAGGAAGTAGGGTATTACCTCCATAGAGAGGGCCCAAACCTGGGTAAACATCGTGTCCCCCGCCTCATGTTACCATTAGCCTTAGACGCATAGTTCGGGACCCCCTACCCGAGGTCCGCCGGTTTTGACACCGACAGTCGTCTCAACGGATTTAGACTGTACCCTATTTAACGTGAATGTGGCTGTCTCTAATGCATAACCCCAAAATGATAGTGGTAAATCGGTAAGAGACATCATAGATCACACCATATCTAATAAAGTACGGTTATGACGTTCGGACACACCATTATGCTGTGGTGTTCCAGGTGGCGTGAGTTCTGAAACTATTCCACATTGTTTTAAATAAAGGCCAAACTCGTAACTCAAATATTCACCTTTGCGATCAGATCATAGAAACTTTATTTTCTTGTTACAATGATTCTCCTCTTCACTTTGAAATTCTTTGAACTTTTCAAATGTTTTAGACTTGTGTTTCATTAAGTAGATATACCCATATCTGCTCAAATCATCTGTGAAGGTCAGAAAATAATGATACCCGCCGCGTGCCTCAGCACTCATCGGACCGCATACATCGGTATGTATTATTCCAATAAGTCATTGGCTCGCTCCATTGTTCTGTAGAAAGGAGTTCTAGTAATCTATCCCATGGCGCATGGTTACATAAATGTCGAATGATTCATAATCAAGTGATTCCAAAAGCCCATCTGTATGGGGTTTCTTCATGTGTTTTACACCAATATGACCTAAACGGCAGTGCCACAAATATGTTGCACTATCATTATCAACTTTGCATCTTTTGGCATTATATTATGAATATGTGTATCACTACGATCGAGATTCAATAAACCATTCACATTGGGTGTATGACCATAGAAGGTTTTATTCATGTAAACAAAACAACAATTATTATCTGACTTAAACGAATAAACACTACAAAAAAGACACATCCATGACATTTTGGGCTGAACGAATTTTTTTCTGTCATACTTATGACACTTCTATGATGATAATTGTGACAAAACCCGGTATCATCATAGATGTGGTGGGCTCTTACTTCTATGACAAAATATCATGACAGAAAATGGGCTTTTCATCCCTGGCGGGCCGGAGACGCAGCTGCATGACATTCTTTGGGCCGTTCATGATGGAAAAAACCGTGGTAGAAGCGAGGGCAAGGAAAATATCAGGGTGTTCCGGTTACGGTGGGTGGTCGGGGCGGCGATGCTGAGAGGTTGCGCGTTTCTCTCGTACGCCGCAGCGTGGAGTGCGAGCATTGGGCTCTAAGCGAACCCAGCGGCGTTCACCTCTTGAACCCGAGCAATTACCTTTGAGCTCTGGCGTTCTTGAACCCGGCGATCGATCGATGGTTGTTAGCGAACCCGATCGATCGGCAGTATCATACTACTACGTTCGCGACGAATGACAGCGCTATTTACGCCCGACCGGTGGGTCCCGACTCTCGAGCACTTCCTTGTGTGCAAAGATGTAGCTGGTGGGTCCCGGCGAAGCGAATCGTTTTTAGTCGTAATATGGGCGCACTTCCTTGCGTGCGAAGATGTAGTGGTAGGTCCCAGCGATCGGAAATGTTTTTAGAAATCACGGTGGCCCGTCCGGTGGGTCCCTATTTGTCAGTGGAGAATCATTATTTTCCGCATAATAGGAGGCACTTCCTTGCTGCGGCGTGGACCCGGCTATCGGCCTCTCCACGTCGATCCCGTCCGATGGAAATCGTTCCTTGACCACGTTGACCATGCCACGCCGAAAGCACCGGGCGGTGGGCGGCAGCGAGCCTAGGAAGGGGCGGCGGGCCGGGGAAAACAGCAGCGATGGAAGCCCGAGAGAGAATACGAGGTTCCTTGGTTCGGCTGCGGTGTGAGGCTGCCGTCGCCCGCGAGAACTGGCAGCGATGGGAATAGTAGAGGCGGTGAGGCCTCGCGTGGCAGCCTGCCGACCCACGGGAAGCGGGAGGATCTTGACACCAGGCGTAGGTTTGGGCGGTGGAGTAAGAAAACGAGAGGTTGAAGAAGCACTACGGCCGTTGGATGGACATCCTCGGTCCTTTGGAGCTAGAATCGTTCATATTGACTAAGTTGACAAAGCCCTCTGTCCCCATCAACTTAGTAGGCCCTAAGTCAGCCTCCCACCAAGGTGGGTCCCAGCTAGCGAGGAGTATTCATTTTTGTGCGTACTAAGGAGGCACTTCCGGTGGAGTCAGTGGCGGCATGAGGAACATTTTTTGTGAAATCTGGTGTCCCGTCCGGTCGGTCCCAGCGATTAGGAAATGTTTTTTTCACGAAATCGGTGGTCCGTCCGATGGGTCCCTATTTGTCGGTGGAGGAATAATTATTTTGCGCATAATAAGGAGGCACTTCCTTGCGGTGCCGTGGACCCGGTGTCGGCCTCTCCCGTCTGATACTCTTCCGATGGAAGTCGATTAGTTGATCACATTGACCACACGCGCCGAGAGCACCACGGCGGTGGGCGGCAGCTAGGCCTAGGAAGGGGCGGCGAGCCGGGGAAGGCAGCGACGATGGATGCCACGCAAAGAGAATCTGAGTTCACTTGGTTCGGCTGCGGTGTGAGGCTGCGTCGCATGAGAATAACGAGGGGTGTGGGTGAGTGGAGGGATGGCACGGCCAGCGGTGGGAGTACTAGGGGTGGTGAGGCCTCCTCGGTAGCTCAACCCGGCCACGGGAGGCGGGAAGCGGCGACACGACCGATGCTTGTTTGGGTGGTGGAGCAAGAAGACCGAGAGGTTGAAGAAGCACTATGGCCGTTGGATGGACATCATCATCCTTTGGATCTAGAATCGTTCATATTGACTAAGTTGACAAAGCCCTCCGTCCCGTCAACTTAGTAGGCCCTAAATCGACCACCCACTATGGTGGATCCCAGCTAGCGAGGGTATTCATTTTTTGTGCGTAATAAGGAGGCGCCGTTGCGTCAGAAGATATAGCTAGTGGGTCCGACACATCGGCGAGGGGCAACATTTTTTCATGAAATCTGAGAGGCCCTTACCGTGGGTCCTAGCATCACGTGGAGGAATCATTATTTTCTTGGCGTAATAAGGAGGCATTTCCTTGCGTGCGGCCGTGGACCATTGTCGACCTCTCCACATCTGATCCACTTCCGATGGATGTCGTTCATTGACCACATTGACCAGGGCGCGAGAAGCACTAGGGCGGTGGGCGGCGGTGAGGCCTAGGAAGGAGCGACGGAGCGAGGAAGACTTCGGTAGTTGTTTCCCTGCGGAGAGTCTGAGGTTTCTTGGTTCGTCTGCCATCCCGAGAGAATAACGATAGGTGTGGGTGAGTAGAGGATGGCTAGGCAGCAATGGGAGTATGGTGGGGCGGTGAGGCTGCTTGGCGGCTTATAGCCGCCATAGGAGGAGGAAGCGGGCAGTCCATGGCGCTTGTTTGGCGGTGGGCGGGAAGAGCAAAGATTGAAGAAGCACGACAGCCATTGGATGGGCGTCCAATAGTCCTTTGTTCTCGTGTGTTGACTAAGTTGACCGCAGTCGGCGTGTCGTCGACCTTTTTAGGAAAGCATACGCGTCAACCTGTAGTAGGTGCACAAGTCAACCTCAAATCTATGGAAAACAGCATACAACCCATCTCCCATTATTTCCAATAATGTACAACCCATTTGCTAATTCTTAAGAATATTTTTGGAGCCCATCTTCTTTTTGTTAGCATCACACCCCATATTGTGGCCACAGTTAAAAAGTATACAAAATTTTGGATATTTCGGTCTTGGTCGACTTTTTTAATCCCGAAATATCGATTCACATCCAAACTATTTTGAAAAATAATTTATTTAAATATAAAATCCAAATAATTGTTCACGCATAAAAATCAATGGAATTTAAAATCTTGTAATGAAAAAATTGAAACTAATTCCCGGTTTGATGTGTTTTAAAAATGTACATCCCATTTCTTGGCAAACCAAATGAAACTCTCCTCGTTTTGAAAGATTTGCAGCCCAGCAGGGCTGCTAAAGCAAGTAGGCCTCGTTTGGGTATTTCTTAAAAAAAGAACTGGGCTAGCCATTTTCAGCAAGAAAAAAAAACACAATTGGGCTCATGATGTGGGAAACATAAATAAAACCACAGCTAGGCGGGCCCTGACCCCTTACAGCCCCATTGTTACCCGATCCGTCGCTAAAACTAGTATAAATAACAAGCGCTTGTTAGTCAAAAAAATTGCGTGACCTGCTGGGTCCCTGGTGTCAGCCACTCGTAGTGTAATTCTCTCGTTTATTGACTCGTTGACAATGGCGTGAGCCCCGGATGTCAACCATTAGGAGGAACCATATTTTTGGGCTTGTAATATAGAGGCACTTTCTTGCATCTTGCCATGGCGTTGGTGGGTCCCTCTTGTCATCCTCTCCATGTCAGATCATCTCCTTGTTCCTCTCGGTTGTTGTGATGTTGACAACGCAAGAGAGCAGCGCCTACCTGCGGCGGCGTACCAAGGCACGCAAAGGCGGAGGGCAACGAAAGGCCTCGGGCGGAATGAGCGAGGGCCGTGGAAGATCGCCCGGTCGATTCTTGAGTGGAGAATACGAGGTTGACTGGTTGGTCTTGGTGCATCTTTGGGGCTGGCGTCGCCGAGAGAATAACGAGGACATGTGGGGAATAGAGGAGGGCTGGCCAGCGTTGGAGAATGCGTCACGATAGAGGCGGCGGGCGTAGCCAGCCATGGGGGCGGGAGCAGCGGAGTTAACGAGGGTGGTTTGGTTTGGTAATTTGGAGGAAGAAGAAGACAAGAGATAGAAGATACACGACATATGTTGGATGTCAATCCAGCGGTGGTAAGCGAAATTGTTTGTTGGTGGCTAGTAAGTCGACACCACCTTGGATAGGCTATTTCCTCGCGGGTCCCAAATGTCGAGAATCCAAATCATCACAGTTATGCAGCCTTTCCTATGAAAATTTACAACCCATTTGATGTGCTAGTTGAAATAAGTTTGTGGGTCTTTGGTGGGGCTAATCACTTGGCCACGTAATGTGCAGTGAGCTCAAGCAGCCGGCAAGAGTGATGTTATTTCCTTGGTTGGGATTTGTTACAATATTTCACTCTAAATTAAACGAATGGCAAGCCATTAGCCTTGTTTCAAAGAAAATATGACAGTCATAGCCGAGCTGAAAAGGGCAAGAACATCTAACTCCATCTTACAAACTATACAAAAGCACGAGTCGATTGTTCATCGGGTTTACAAAAAACCGAGGTTGAAAAAGGCGACAATATCTAACTCCGGCCTTGTTTTTGGCGATCCGAGTCAAATGGATCGGTCAGGTCCATAGAATGAACATCCTGGGTCGTAAAATTTACTAGATTATGACCACAATATGTTGCAAATAGAAGCCTAACACGTTCAGAAGCTCTTTTGCCCACCTGAAACTCCTTTTTTTGCTCTTCGACATACCCATCAGTCAAAACCATGCTGCTGATAAACTTAAGCCTGATGGACAATAGTAACCTCGCATTCAGCAGTAAGAATGTGACAAATCTAGTGTTTGCACGGTTGGCTACATATCGTTGTAGCGTTATTGTCTTCAATCGAATCTCATGAGAAGTGAGAAAATCCCGATGCTTACGAATCCACCGATTGGTTATAACTTTCTTACCCCGTCTTGTTGCCTAAATAGACATGAAGATTGAAAATAGTTAAGGTCTAAAAAAAGAGTGTCGAAAGAGCAATAGCTGAACGGTTAGTTCTAGTACACTATATGCGGGCTTCCACTGTGCGTGAAATTATCACCTTTATATACAACCTCTCCATACATGAAAAGCATTGCAGCAAGCCAATAATCTTGTCCAGATCCAAACTATTCATTTGGATATATAAGATCTTGATAGAATCCAGCACCATTGATAGACCATCCATGGAGAAACTCTTCATTGAGCATAGAACAAAATATTAGTACATAATGTGTACTCCAAGATGATATATAACTTATCTTGAGAAATTTAAAATGCAGCTTATGGTTACAAGTGTAGATGATAATATGAAGTACACGAAGCTGTGGAGCCAAACACCATATTGAAATGAGCATAGAGATCATGTATTACACCAAAGGTCTCTAGTTTAAGTAGAGAGAGGGCGATTATTTACAGCGGTGAATAACTAGAATCAAGGATCAACCTTTGAAGTGAAGGGCATCTTGGATGATGAGCTGCCTTCGTCAAAAGAAATTCCAATTCTTACAATGTTATGCGACTTTATTTGGAACAACCGATTCTAACTATGAAAACAAGCACCAAGCACTCGAGGGTAGGAGCAAGCTGGAGTGGATGATGCTATCTTGATGAGCCTCCGATATCTGAACCCGCACAAGTGAAAGTTTCTTGAGAAATGGGAGTCGAAGGTTTAGTACAGTTATGCGGTAGGTAGCCTGTATAAAGGTGGCGATGTGGAGAGAGAGGAAGAAAACCGTGAGATGGACATCGGTGTTGAGGGCACAAGTACATGGCGTTCGATATGTGGTATGTGATTTCCAGGGGAATAGTAGAACTCAAGCAGCTGTAGTTACGTGAATTTAGGGATTTTAATGGCGTCCACCGTGCGAGGGCATGGTATGCTTACTCGAGTAGCATGGCGGGATGTAGAGGCTTTGAATGGAGCCACGGTGGGAGGAGATGATGGCTCAGGGATTTCAAAATCATTGAAGAGATAGTGTGACGATCGAGATTAAGAGAGCACTGACAGCGCCATAGAGCGCCACCAAATTGAGAGGACTTGGGTGCGGCAGCGATCCTTGAGTGGGGAGAAGCAAGATGATCTTCCCAAGGACGGCGTCAGGAGATTCTGATCACGGTCCACCGAGATTCTCTGAGTTCTGGGATCCGGTGGGGGCGGGGTAGCTGCTTCTCCCAGCTGCTGCAGGTCTGGGATCTACAATGGCGTCGCCACAGGTGGGAACCTCATCTTCTTAGCTGGGGTAATCAACTCCATTTTCCTCGAGGGCGTCACGTCGCGCTCAAGGATTTGAGTAGAAATGTGAATGATGAGCCTAGTTGTAATCACAGTGAAGAAGAAGGGGCTGGGGTTTTTCTGTAGTAGTGAGGAAGAAGGGAGCTGGGGTTTTACTGTAGGGTGAGGTGAGGAATTTGGGGAGTGCAGTGGGCGAGCTGATGTGAGTGGGTGGGAAGCGGTACAAAAAATACACTTAGTGATGATGCGTGTTTGTCACAGTAGGTCGTGTTTTTGTCATGCATGTACATCCATGACAATTTTATGATAGAATCACGATAGTCCTACCTGTTGTCGGTGTCAAAACCGGCGGATCTCGGGTAGGAGGTCCCGAACCGTCGTCTAGGCGGATGGTAACGAGGAGACAAGGGACACGATGTTTTACCCGAGTTGGGCCCTCTCGATGGAGCTAAAACCCTACTCTGCTTGATTGATATTGATGATATGGGTAGTACAAGAGTGGATCTACCACGAGATCAAGGAGGCTAAACCTAGAAGCTAGCCTATGGTATGATTGTTGTAATGGTTGTTGTGTCCTCTGGGACTAAAACCCTCCGGTTTATATAGACAGGAGGGCTAGGAATTACAGTCGGTTACAATGGTAGGAGATCTACATATCCGTATCGCCAAGCTTGCCTTCCACGCCAAGGAAAGTCCCATCCGGACACGGGGCGAAGTCTTCAATCTTGTATCTTCATAGTCTTGGAGTCCGGTGGCGATGATAGTCCGGCTGTCAGGACACCCCTAATCGAGGACTCCTCGGTAGCCCACGAACCAGGCTTCAATGGCGATGAGTGCGCGGCGCATATTGTTCGGCATTGCAAGGCGGGTTCCTCCTTGAATAATCCATAGAAGATTGTGAGCGCCGGGATAGTGTCGGCTCTGCAAAATAAATTCAACATTCCACCGTAGAGAATAATATGTACACAAGTTCAATCTGTGACATATTTTGTGGCATGACGTCATGCCACCACCAAGCCTTACTTGAATCGTTTTTATTATGCCACCTCGGTAGCGTTTAGCGGCGGTTTCCTTAGCACATCTTGTCGAGCGGATCGTGTTCCCCTTATTCGAGATTCCCATCAATACGGACGTGGGTAACCCAACAGCGCCATTGATGGTGGAGCTTGGGGATAGCGAGTTTTACCGGGCGGTGGGGACACATACTCTTCGTCGCCTATATATAAGGGATAAGGATCCACCTTTTACCTACACCTTCTTCCTCCTTTGCTTATCCATCTCCGCTTTTCGAGCTCTAGCACCCAAGTCCGCACATCTCGTCTCGACCTTCTCCAGCCATATGGAGGCGGGAGGCAAGTGGTTGGCCTCCTCCATTACGGAGGAGCACATCAGCTTCTGTGGCGCGGATACCTTTCGGCGACATCGCGCAGTTGCCGACGAGGGCAGCTCATCCCCCCAGGCCCCATGAGAGGTTGTATTCCTTCCCACTTCCTCCATGGTGGGCTTCCCTTCATCCCTTCGTCAGGGGCTCATGTACTACTACGGCTGGATTTCCACGATCTGGCGCCGAACTTCATCCTCAACATCTCGGCGTTTATCGTGGGTGTGCGAAGCCTTCCTCTGCATCGGCCTCACTTGACGTGGCTCAAGACCTTCAATGTCAAGCGAAGGTGGTGAAGGCGCTCAAGCGGAGTCTTGGAGGCGCCATGGTGGGAAAAATGCATAGCGTCACTGGAGTCCATCAAGGGATGGCAATCGGGGTGGTTCTACATCACCGAGCAGCGTGACCCTAAATGGGCGGCGGCCCCGAGTTGAGATCTGGTATCCCTATGCAGCTCACCTCACAGAAGAAGGGCTTGCTATGGGGTAGTTTGGAGGCAGCAGGACTCGATCTGTCTCGGACCTAGTGAACAAAAGCTTAGGCTTGTTAATGTGATCCAAGTCATGCTTTCGTCGCGGATTCTCCCCTGCCAACAACGGGCCTTCAATTTGTGGGAGTTCGATCCGGCACTGACACGGACTCTGGCGGGCTCTTGACCTGACGTATGGAGCCGTCCGGAGGTGCTATTCAAGGCGGGAAGCCCCGCGTCCGCGATTGAAGATCATGGATTCAACCTAGCGCCCGGCGGTGTGGTAAGATATATTATCCTTTATGGGACATTTATTTCTTTCATAGTTTGACTCTATTGTGGGATCTAAAACTCGATACCTTTATGGGGTGGCGGAGGGCGTGCGGACAGAGTAGGCTGTCGGCTCCCTTCCGAAGACCAGCGGGCGCCCATTTAGCGAGGCTGCTGGTCCACCTTGTATGTGGTGCCGTAGAAGAAGGCCAAGAAGAAGGCCACGGGAACGAAGGAGTTCGGCGCTAAATGATGTCGGACTCATCGTCAGGTGGCTCGGCGGACTCCTCCCGAAGATGAGGAGGAGGAGAAAGGACTCTCTCCCGGAGGAGGAGAGAGGAGGAGAAGCTTCCCCAGCAGAGGGCGAAAGGTCAGAGGAAGGACTCTTCCCGGACAGCTCCGCCAGCCGCCAGCGTTGGCGGCGAAGAAATGGCCCTCAAGGGCCAGGCCTCCGACAAGATCGTAAATATCTGTATTCTGAATGGTTTATAATTTCTCTTCGCGTCACATAGTGTCCTTCTAATGCCGCATACTACGTAGTCCGGCGATGACAATCTCCCGCTTCATCGGCGGGTCCGCCCTTCCGTCGGACGTGGATTCCATTCATTGCCTCCACCCCTCGCGGCCGGGGCGGCGAGTGGGATCTAGGAGGGACCCATCGGGAGGAGGCTCGGGAGGTGCCGCAAGGCAACCTCCGGACTGCGCCGGACTCCATGCGGAACCCGCAGTGGTTCGAGTCGGCGAGCCCCTCTTGTAAGAAAGGGCAAGACCGTGGCGCCGGCGGCCTCCGTCAAGCTGGGCGTCGGACAACTTGTTGGGCGCTTAGCGGTGCTTCCATCAGGAAGAACACCGCACTATCATGAGTGCGGTGATTGAAAGATTCAGCTCGCCAAGGCGGGTGACCGAAGCTGCGATAGCCTTCTAACGGGCTTTGAGGTAAAGTTTTTAAAATCGTAATGTAATACCGCATAGAGTAGCCTCGATGCTCGGTTCGGTGTTGGAAAGAAAAACCGGATTGAGGATCTAAAAAGATATCTGTGAGTGCTAAAGATTATGTCAATATGGGTTTGCAGGCTGCGCTGCTGACCTCTGCCGCCTTGTTGCGGAGGTCGGTGCTTTGAAGCAGGACCTCGGCGGTCGGCGAGCTCGGCCTTGCCAGAGGCAGCTCGAGGATAAAGAAGGTGAGTAACACCACTTTTTAAGTTTATGCGTTCTGAGAAAAGGATTTTGGTTGCAATAGAAATAACAAGGATAGCGTGGGTATTGCGGGGCCACAAGCAGTGGCAACCACGAAGGAGGCCGTGTCGTGGCGAATCAATCTTGGCCATGGAGCAATGAGCGAGAAGCGAGCGAGGCGGAGTGTCGGAGGTGCGGCAAGAGCTCGAGGCTCTCATGGAAAAGCATGAGAGTTTGGGCGCGACTCAAAGACTCAAGTTGAACTTGCCTCGGCTCTTGAAAGTGCCAAAGCCGCTAAGGCCGAGGCCCATAAGGCCCTCCGGGAGATTGAGGAGGTGAAGAAAATAGCGGCGGGTAAGGCATTTTTCATGCAAAGCAAGCATGTGAGTGTAAATTACATCACTTACCGGGTCGGAGCTCTCGAGGCGTTTGCAGATCTGCCTCATGGCGTGTCCAATCCGCCGCATTCTACCGGGCGAGGAGGAGCTCAGCGGAGAAGGTCTTCTAGTCTCCTCTGTTGAGGCGGACACGGTGCCCCTAGCGACCAGTGAAGCAGTGGTGGAGCTCCTAAGGTAAGCAAGCAGGCCATGAAGGGCCTCATAGTGCAGGTGTGGCTGGAGAGAGCCATGCACAGGAGCTACTTGACCTTGTCTGGTGGCTGGTGGATCGTGCCCACAGGTGGAAGTCATCAGCGCTCGCTTTGTATTGAAGGTGCCGTCGGGCCTTGCCCGCCAAAGGTTCCTTTGGGGCAGGCTGGATGCTAAGAGGCTTATAACGGATCTTGCGCCGGTGAGCAAAGAATGTCGTCGCCCAAAATGTACTATAAGAGTGTCTGAAGGGTGCCATAAGATTGCGGATGAGTGACCCAAAGATGTAATTATTGAGTAAACTCACAATTTGTTATCACATGCTTGAAAACTTTGTTCATATCGCTAAGCAGCGCTTATTGATTTAAAATATTACCTTACATGCGGCCTTATAAAATCGAGAGATGGCAAGTCGTCGGCTTCAGCCCCCATGCCACAGTCTTTGGGGTGTGCGGGATAAACTTGAGCACTCTTGTTCCCTTTTTGGGTCCATCTTGGGGCGCTCAACACAACGAACAAGGCAACCGGACTTATAATGCTTGAACACTCTCACTTAGCCATAGAATTCTATAATTTTAAATTTGGCGAACCTCCTAGTATTGAAAGGCCGAGTTGAGGCGCTATCACGCTGGGCGGACACAGCCGGTTCCTCGCTCGAGCGGCATAAGTCTTTAGGGACTCGAAAAGACCTCTCGAACAGCGACCAGTCTCTCTCCTTATCATGACAATCAGTTTTAGCTTTCTCCTTTGGCGCTCGCCCGGCTCAGCCAAGGCGCAATCGCGGTGGTTCTCCGATGCTACCTTAGCCCGCGAGCGGGCGTAAGGTACCAAAACATGGGGCAGGGCAAACCCAACTATTGACCCAAGACATGATTGAACCGATGCATATAATGCTATAAGTTGAGGTGCCGCACTTGTGAAAGTGTTAGGACTTGTCACACCATGATCACGGGAACATAAGCCCCTGGTGTATTGGCCGTACCAAAATGTCAGGTGCAAAATGTCATCAATGAACATATATGTAAAAAAAGGTAATGCAATTATAGGCAAAAGGTGCTGCATTGTTTATTCAAGGAATTACGCTATGAGTGCGAGCGATACAAATAGTCACGGTAGGCAAGAGTTGGACTAATTAAACATATCCCCCTCCGGGGAGGCTCTGACGGTGTGTTTAACAAATTTAATGCTCATAATGGAGACCACACGAGTGTTAAATGCGTAGCCTTTGTCCCTCCTGGCTGTTGCATCGTGAGTTCGGTAGATCCTTTGAGACGGGGCCGTTAGTGAGCGGAGTCTGTGGAAAGAAAAAAAAAAAAAAAACAGTGACACACTTGGGAGCCCTGGTGTGGTTAAGCCGCGTCTGGACCTTCGTGGTGGTGCCCCTCCCCTATGCCCATGGTATCTCTAGGGCGTAATGATGTCTGTGAAGAGCTGGTTTTGCAATCATGCAAGGGCTGGGGTTGGGGCGCATTACTCTGGCGATGCTCGGGCGTGCGGGTGGTCTTGGTTGATGTTACTCGGTAGCGTTTGGCCATGTCCGGTCGTTTAATGGCGGACTCGAAAATGCCTTAAAGGCTGCTCTGTATACGCATAAAAGCCCTTTGTGTGTTCCTCCGTTCGGAGGGCGTTGATATTTCCGTTGACCGTGATGACTCCACGAGGGCTGGCATCTTGAGCTTGAGGTATGCATAATGCGGCACGCGTTGAACTTTACAAGCGGTTCGTCCGGCGAGCGTGATAGCGCTGCGAAGCGGGACTATATGAAGATTAACTCCTCGCCGGAAGTTATCCGGGGATCCGAAGACCACTTCGGTGTGACTAAGCCTGTATAATTGGCCTCAACACGGTATGGCGCCTTTGAAGGTCGTCTTTGTAGGTTTAATCCTTGAGGGTCTATGCCCATCTTGCGCCTTTGTATCACGATAAACCGAGGTTCATTTGCTGCCGCCGTCCATCGAGGACTCTAGTGAGTGAAATCCATCGGCGATTGGGTCTAAGACCAATGCGGCGAACCCACCATAACGGATCTTGGTAGGGTGGTCCTTCGATCGAAAGTGATCGGGCAAGAGGACCATGGATTAAACTTGAGGCGTGGCTCCATCGGCGTATCGTCCCTAAGTGCGCTTCCGCTCCCTCTTGGGTATATGGGTTGCGTCTATCATGTTTACCATCCGCTTGTGGGGAAACCATACATCTTCTCTTGTTACGTGGCGAGTCTCTTCCTCGTCGTCACTTTGCGGCGCCTTGTCATTGTTTTCGGCAATTAATTTGCCTGCCTGCTTGAATACCCAACAATCTCTGTTGGTGTGATTAGCTGGCTTTTGAAGTGCCATGTATCATCAAAGGCGCTCAGTATTCGGTCCAAATTGGGCGGACCGGAGTAGTTATTTTGAATGGCTTCTTCGGTGACGGGTTTAGAAACCTCACGAATACGGAGTTGACTGCCGTATCCTCATTATTATCGCCGTTAAGCGGCATTTGTTTTTTGTTTAATGCGACCTGCCATTGTGGTCCTTAGTATCCGGACTGCCGAGAATTTTCTTGAGGTTGTTCTGCGAGCTAGCCAGCTATCCTCTCCCGCCTGAAGCGGATCATGAGTGATGTGAGTGCTGCCATGGATTTGGCTTTTCTGTCCTAGGTGCGGGCCAGCCACTCGTCGCGGATGTTATGTTTGAAGGCTGCGAGGGCCTCTGCATACAGACGGTCGGCGATTTGATTTTCTTTTTAAGAACCGTGTCGAGGCTATCGGCCGATTAAATCAGGCTGCTGAATTATGTGGCTTAGGTCGTCGATGTCTGGTAGTCGCACATATGTGTGCAGAAGTTGTCAAGGAATGCGGCTTCGGTGATCTAACAACAATTGACTCTGTGACCCAGGCTGTTAAGCCAATTCGAGCTGGTCCTTTAAGCTTGAGTGGGAGATACTTGATGGCGTGGAGAAGCGTGCTTGCGGGCCATATGGATATGAAGGAGATAATCCTCGATCCAAACGGCGGGTCTGTTGTGCCATCGTGGGATTCAATGTTCACTAGTTTAAACCCTTGAGGATTTGATGATCCATTAGCCGTTAGTGAAGCATAGTGGGTGTGTGGCGCCTCATGTATTGAGCAATACCACGGCGTAGCTCAAAGAGGCGTTATGCTGCTGTGTTGGCCCGGCGGAGTTCTTTGTATCGGCGTGGCGGTAGTAAATGCGTGGGTCGTGGGCGCATACGTGATCCGTAATAGATCTGGATTGTCTTGCCTTGTCCTCCAATATATCCCGCAAGTCGGCGCATTCCCTCGTAACCCGTACTTTTCGGCGGTCTTAGAATGCGATCGATGGAGGCCTAGATGCCTTTACATCGCGACCACGGGGTGGTCGATCTGCCGTATTGTCTTGGTGATGAAGGTTTGTATGCTTCTTCCTCTAGTTGGGGAGAAACTTGCGTTTTGGGTAGCTCTTGGAGGCGTTGAGTTCATACTCTTGACGCGAGGACCTCGGTCTATCTGTCGGCCAGCAGGTCTTGATCAGCTTGAAGCTGTTGCTGCCTTTTCTTTAGGCTATTTGGCGTGGCAATAAGCCTGCATTTAAAGCAGCTCTTGTTCGGCGGGATCCTCTAGCGACGAATTAAATGCGTCGTTGAGGCTTGCCTCGTCTCCGGGAGGAGGCATGTAGTCTTCGTCTTCCTAAATGCGCTCTCTCTCGAGGCTGGCTTCCGAATCCTCTGTTGGGGAGCGTAGTAATTTCAAAAATTTTCCTCGCACGCAAGATCATGGTGATATATAGCGAGAGGGAGAGTGTTGTCTCGTACCCTCGTGGACCGAAGCGGAGCGATCTGGCGTAGAGGAAGTAGTCGTCGTTCTCCTCGCGATCCGGCCGATCGGCGCCGTTACTCCGGCGCCCAGGAGTTCTTGACACGTACAGCTCGATGGCGTCCCTCGTACTCGATCAGCGAGTGTCGAGGAGAGTTCGTCGACCGACGGCGTGGTGGCGATCTTGATGTTTCACCGTGCGAGGCCGCCTAAGCGCGACAGTATAACGAGGTGGAATATGGTGGAGGGCACGCACGGCTGAGGCGATCTCACGATCAACTTGTGTGTTCAAGGTGCCCCCTGCCCCGTATATAAAGGAGCCAGGGGAGGGGCGGCGGCCAGGGAGGCGCCACAGAGTCCTACTCCCTGGAGTAGGATTCCCCCAATCCTAGTTGGACTAGGTTCGGGAGGAAAGAAGAGAGGGCGGCCCCTTCTCCTAGTCCTAATAGGACTAGGGAAGGGGGGGCCAGCAGCCCCTAGGGCTGGCCCTTTCTCCTTTCCACTAGGGCCCATCGAGGCCCATTTACCTCCCGGGGTTCGGTAACCTCCGGTACTCGATAAATTCCGTTTTCGCGGAACCATTCCGAACTCAAACATAGGCTTCCAATATATCAATCTTTATGTCTCGACCATTTGAGACTCCTCGTCATGTCGTGATCACATCGGGACTCGAACTCCTTGGTACATCAAAATACATAAACTCATAATAAGCATCGCCGAAACCTTAAGCGTGCGGACCCTACGGTTCGAGAACAATGTAGACATGACCTAGAACTATTCACGGTCAATAACCAACAAGCGGGACCTGGATGCCCATATTGGTTCCTACATATTCTCTGAAGATCTTTGTCGGTCGGACCGCATAACAACATCGTTGTTCCTTTGTCATCGGTATGTTACTTGCGAGATTGATCGTCGGTATCAATACCTAGTTCAATCTCGTTACCGGCAAGTCTCTTTACTCGTTCCGTAATACATCATCTCTCAACTAACTCATTAGTTGTAGTGCTTGCAAAGCTTGGTGATGTGCATTACGAGAGGGCCGGAGATACCTCTCAGGCAATCGGAGTGACAAAGCCTAATCTCGAAATCGCCAACCCAACATCGCCTTTGGAGACACTGTAGTACTCCTTTATAATCACCCGATTCGTTGTAGCGTTTGGTAGCACCAAAGTGTTCCTCCGGTTAGCAGGAGTTGCATAATCTCATAGTTATAGGAACATGTATATGTCATGGATAAGCGGTAGCAACATACTAAGCGATCGTGTGCTAAGCTAATGGAATGGGTCATGTCAATCAGATCATTCAACTAATGATGTGACCTTGTTAATCAAATAACAACTCCTTGTTCATGGTTAGGAAACATAACCATCTTTGATTAACAAGCTAGTCAAATAGAGGCATACTAGTGACACTCTGTTTGTCTATATATTCACACATGTATTATGTTTCGGTTAATACAATTCTAGCATGAATAATAAACATTTATCATGATATGAGGAAATATATAATAACTTTATTATTGCCTCTAGGGCATATTTCCTTGATCTCCCACTTGCACTAGAGTCAATAATCTAGATCACATCACCATGTGATTAACATTGATAGTTCACATCATCATGTGATTAACACCCATAGTTCACATCACCATGTGACCAACACCCAAAGGTTTACTATATTCATAATCTAGTTCACATCGCTATGTGATTAACACCCAAAAGTACTAAGGTGTGATCATGTTTTGCTTGTGAGAGAGTCTTAGTCAGCGGGTCTTTCACATTCGAGATCCGTTATGTATTTTGCAATTTTTCTATGTCTACAATGCTCTTGCGAAGCTACTCTAGCTAATTGCTCCACTTTCAATATGTATCTAGATCGAGACTTAGAGTCATCGGATCGGTGTCAAAACTTGCATCGGCGTAACCCTTCTGACGAACCTTTTATCACTTCCATAATCGAGAAACATATCCTTATTCTACTAAGGATAATTTTGACCGCTGTCGATGATCTACTCCTAGATCACTATTGCCTCCTTGCCAAACTCGGTCAGGGGTAAACAATAGATCGGTACCTGCATGGCATACTTTATAGAAACTATGGCCAAGGCATAGGAATGACTTTCATTCTCTTTCTATCTTCTGCTTGTGGTGGGTTTGAGTCTTACTCAATTTCACACCTTGTAACACATGCAAGAACTCTTTCTTTGCTTGATCCATTTGAACTTCTTCAAAACTTTGTCAAGGTATGTGCTTTGTGAAAGTCAATTAAGCGTCTTGATCTATCTCTATAGATCTTAATGCTCAATATGTAAGCAGCTTCACGAGGTCTTTCATTGAAAAACTCTTATTCAAGTATCCTTTATGCTATCCGAGAAATTCTATATCATTTCCGATCACAATATGTCATCCACATATAATATCGAAATGCTGTAGAGCTCCACTCACTTTCTTGTAAATCGAGGCTTCTCCAAAAGTGCATACAAACTAAATCTTTGATCACACTATCAAGCGTTTATTCAACTCGAGATGCTTGCAGTCCATAGATGGATCTTGGAGCTTGCACACTTTGTTAGCTCCTTTGGATCGATAAAACCTTCGGTTGCATCATATACAACTCTTCTTCGAGAAATCCATTCAGGAATGCAGTCTTTACATCCATTTGCCAAATTTCATAATCATAAAATGCGGCAATTGCTAACATGATTGGACGGACTTAAGCATCGCTTCTGGTGAGAAAATCTCATCGTAGTCAATCCCTTGAACTTTCGAAAACCTTTTGCGACAAGTCGAGCTTTATAAACGATAACATTACTATCGGCGTCGTCTTCTTCTTGAAGATCCATTTGTTTTCTATTGCTTGCCTACCCTCGGGCAAGTCGACCAAAGTCCATACTTTGTTTTCATACATGGATCCCATCTCAGATTTCATGGCCTCAAGCCATTTGCGGAATCTGGGCTCACCATCGCTTCTTCATAGTTCGTAGGTTCATCATGATCTAGTAGCATGACTTCGAACAGGATTACCGTACCACTCAGTGCGGATCTTACTCTGGTTGATCTCGAGGTTCTGTAGTAACTTGATCTGAAGTTTCATGATCATCATCATCAACTTCCTCACTACTTGGTGTAGGTGTCACGAAACAGGTTTACTGCGATGAACTACTTTCAAGTAAGGAGAAGGTACAATTACCTCATCAAGTTCTACTTTCCTCCCTCACTTCTTTGAGAGAAACTCCTTCTCTAGAAAGGATCCATCTTAAACAACGAATATCTTGCCTTGGATCTGTGATAGAAGGTGTACCCAACAATTTCCTTTGGGTATTCTATGAAGGCGTACTTCTCGATTTGGGTTCGAGCTTATCGGGATGAAACTTTTCACATAAGCATCGTAGCCCCAAACTTTAAAGCGACAACTTTGGTTTCTTGCTAAACCACAGTTCATATAGTGTCGTCTCAGCGGTTTAGATGGTGCCCTATTTAGCGTGAATGCAGTTGTCTCTAATGCATGATCCCAAAGCGATATTAGTAAATCGGTAGAAACATCATAGATTGCATTATATCCAATAAAGTGCGATTACGATGTTTGGACACACCATAACATTGTGGTGTTCGGTGGCGTGATTTGTGAAACTATTCCACATTGTTTTAATTGAAGACCAAACTCGTAACTCAAATATTCGTCTCAGTGATCGGATCACGAAACTTTATTTTCTTGTTACGATGATTTTCCACTTCACTCTGAAATTCTTTGAACCTTTCAACTATTTCAGACTTATGTTTCATCAAGTAGATATACCCATATCTGCTCAAATCATCTGTGAAGGTCAGAAAATAACGATACGCGCATGAGCCTTAACACTCATTGGATCGCATACATCGGTATGTATTATTTCCAATAAATCGGTTGCTCGCTCCATTGTTCGGAGAAGCGGAGTCTTAGTCATCTTGCCCATGAGGCATGGTTCACAAGCATCAAGTGATTCATAATCAAGTGATTCCAAAATCCCATCGATATGGAGTTTCTTCATCGCTTTACCAATATGACCTAAGCGGCGATTGCCACAAATAAGTTGCACTATCATTATTAACTTTGCATCTTTTGGTTTCAATATTATGAATATGTGTATCACTACGATCGAGATCAATGAACCATTTTCATTGGGTGTGTAACCATATAAGGTTTTATTCATGTAAGCAGAACAACAATTTATTCTCTTACTTAAATGAATAACCGTATTGCAATAAACATGATCAAATCATATTCATGCTCAGCGAAACACAAAATAACATTTATTTAGGTTCAACACTAATCCGAAAGTATAGGGGGTGTGCGATGATGATCATATCAATCTTGAAACTACTTTCAACACATCGTCACTTCACCCTTAACTAGTTTACATTTGATACGCAACTCCGTTTGAGTTACTACTCTTAGCAAGCCGAACGATTACCAAATACCGGGGTTGCTATAAACACTAGTAAAGCACACATCAAACACATGTATATCAAATATACCCTTTTCACTTTGCCATCCTTCTTATCCACCAAATATTTAGGGCAGTTCGCTTCGGTGACCATTTCCTTTGCGATTATAAGCACTTTCGGTTTCAGGCTTTGGTTCAGCTTTGGGTTTCTTCGTGGGGTGACAACTTGCTTGTCAATCTACTTGAAGTTCCCTTTCTTTCCTTTGCCCTTTTCTTGAAACTAGTGGTCTTGTCTACCATCAACACTTGATGTTTTCTTGATTTCTACCTTCGTCGATTTCAACATCACGAAGAGCTCGGGAATCATTTTCGTCATCCCTTGCATACTATAGTTCATCACGAAGTTCTACTAACTTGGTGATGGTGACTAGAAAATTCATCAATCACTATCTTATCTAGAAGATTAACTCCCACTTGATTCAGCGATTGTAGTACCCTTTCCCCCCTTTTTCCCTTTGGGGGGGCCCCCCCTTAAGTAAATTTTAAAAGGGTTGCAAAGGGGGGTTTTGGGGAAAAAGGGTTATCACCCGGGTTCCCGGGAAGAAGGGGAATTTGGGGGGAAAAGGGGAAATTTTGAAATTTTAAACCCCAAAACCCCAAAAAAAAAAAAAAAAAAAAATCAAAAAAAAAAAAAAATTTTTTAACCTTCTTTTTCCCCCCCCCAAAAAAATGACCCAAACCCTTCCCCCCTTTTGGGCCCCCCGGGGTTTTTCCCCCAAAACCTTCTAATAAGGGCCCCTTTTAAAACCCATTGGGGGTTTTGGTTTTAAGGCCAAATTTATGGCTTTTAAATTTGGCCTTAAAAAAAAAAACCCCAAAAAAAAATTTCCAAGCCCTTTTTAAAAAAATTTCCCCCCTTTTTTTCCTTTTTTTTAAAAATTTTGGTTGGGTTACCCCTTAAAAAAGGGAACCCCTAAAAATTTTTAAAACCCCCCCCGGGGGGTTACCCCCAGGTTTTAAAGGGAAAGCCCCCGGCCCCTTTAAAACCCGGGGTGGGGGCCCCCCCTTTGGCGTTTTGGGTTTCCGGTTTCCCCCCCCAAAAAAAAAATTGGAAATTGGTTTTCCCCCCCCAAAATTTTTTCCCTTTTTCCAAAAAAAAATTTTGGGGGGGGGGGGGGGGTTTTCAAAATTTTCCCCCCCTTTTTGGTTTGGGGAAGGGGGGGGGGCCCCTTCGGCCCCAAAGGGGGGGGGGGGTAAAGGCCCCTTTCCCCTTTCCCCACCCCCGGGCCCCCCCGGGGGCCCCCCCCACCCGGTTTTTTTCCCGGGGTTGGGAAAAAACCCCCCCTTTTTTTTTTGGCCAGGGGGCCCCGAAGGGGGGGGGAAAAGGGGGCACCCCAAAAATTAAAATCAAAATTTTTGGGGGCCCCCCCCTTAAAAAAAAGGAAACCCAAACCCCGGGCCCCCCGGGGGTTTCCCCCCTTTGGTTTAAATTTCCCGGGGAAAACCCCCCTAAAAATTTTTTGGGGGGGGGGCGGGGTTTTTTTAAACCGGGCCCAATCGGGCCCCCTCCTTTTTAAAATTTTCCCAAATTTTTGGGGAAAAAAAAGGGGTTAATTTAAAAAATTTCCCCAAAAAAAATTTTAAATCCCAACCCAAATCCCTTTAAAAAAAAACCCTTTTAAAAACCCCCCGGGGGTTTGGGCCCCAAAGGTTTTCCCCTTAAAGGGGCCAAACTTTTAAAAAAAAGGGGTTTAAAGCCCAAAATTTTCCAAATTTTAAAATTTTGGTTGGGGAAACAAATTTTTTTTTTTTTAAAAAAAATTTGTTTTTAAAAATTTTTTTTAAAAATTTTTTTAAAAAAATTAAAATTTTTTTTTTTCCCTTAAAATTTTTGGTTTAAAAAGGGGCAAATAAAACCCAAAAGGGGGGAAAAAAAATTTTTTTCCCCCCAAAGGGCCTTTTTCCCCCTTTCCTTTAATTTTGGGTTTTTTTTGGGGGGGGGGTTCCCAATTCCCTTTTTTCCCTTTTAAAGGTTTGTTTTTGGGGGGAAAACCCAACGGGTTTTTCCTTTTTTCCTTAAATTTCCAACCAAATTGCCTTTTTTTCCCCCCGGGGGGGAAAAAAATTTTTTTGGGTCGAAAAAAAATTTTTTTTTTTAAAATTTGGGTTTGGGGTTTTTTTTCTTTTAAAAAAAAATTTTTTATTTTCTTTATTAAAAAATTTTTAAATTGGGAAATTTTAAAGGGGTTTTTCCCCCCCGGGGGGGTTGGGTTAAATTTTCCGGGCGGGGGGAAAAGGGAAATTTTGGGCTTTTCTTGGGAAATTCCCCCCTTTCCCCCCCCCCTTTAAATTTTTTAAAATTTGGGAAAAAGGGGGTTTCCGGGCCCCCGGGGGTTTTTTTTAAAAAACCCCCCGTTGGGGGGGGGGGAAATTAAAGGGGGGAAGGTTTGGGTTTTAAAACCTGGGGGCCCCCCCCCCCAAAAAAGGGCCCCAAAAACCCTTTAAATTTAAGGGGAAAGGGTTAAAGGGGGGTTTTGGGGGCCCCCCGGGGGGAAGGAGGAATTTTTCCCCCGGTTTTAAAAAAGGGGGGGGGGGCCCCCGGGGTTTGGGGGGGGCCCGGGAACCCCCTTTTTTTGGGGGCCCGGGGAAGGGAAACCCTTTTCCCCCTTAAAATTTTTGGGGGGTTTAAAAACCCGGAAAAGGGAGGCAAACCGAAAAAAAAGTTTTTGGGGTTGGGTGGTTTGGTTAAAACCCCCGGTTTAAGGGGGGAAAAATTTTTCCGGGGGGGGGAAACCCCCAAAAACCCCCCGGGAAAAAAGGGGGGGGGGTTTTTAAACCCTTTGGTTTGGGAAACCGGGAAATTAAAAAGGGGGGGCCCCAAACGGGGTCCCCGGGGGTTTTGGGGGGTTTTTGGCCCAAAAAAAAGGGGTTTTTTTTGGGTTTTGGGGGTTTTAAAAAACCCCCGGGTTTTAAATTAAGGTGTTAAAATTTCCCGGGGGAAAACCCCCCCAACCAATGGGAAATTTTTTTTTTTTTCCCCCCTTGGGTTTTAAAGGGGGGGGGTTTTGGTGGGAAAAGGGGGCCCAAAACCCCCCCCTTTTTTTAAAGGGTCCCAAAACCCGGGGCCCCTTAAAAACCCCTTTTTTGGGCCCGGGGCCTTAATTGGGGGCCCCCGTCGGGGCCCCAAATTTTTCCCCTTTTTTCCCTTTTTTTAAAAAAAGGAAATTTTTTGGGGTTTGTTTTTTCCCCGGGAAAATTTTGAACCCTTTAAGGGCCCGGGAAATTTTGGGGAAAACCCGTGAGGTTTCCCCAATTTAAATTTCCCTTTTTTTTTGGGGGTTTTTGGGCCCCTTTTTCCCCCAAAAAATTTTTGGGGGGCCCCCCTTTTCCCAAAAGGGCCCAAAAAGGGGGGGGGTTTTTTTAAAAAGGGAAAGGGCCCTTCCAAAACCCTTTTACGGCCCCCAAAGGAAAAGGTTTAAAAAATTAAAGTTTTTTTTAAACCCCAAAATTTTTTTTCCCCAAAAATTTTTTAAACCCAAAAAGGGGGTTTTTCCCCCCCGGGGGTTTTTTAAGGAAAAAATTTTTTTTTTAACCCGGGGTTTTGGGTTTTTTAAAAAAACCCCTTTTTTTTTTCCTTTTTTTTTTAAGTTTTGTCCCTTTTCCCCTAAAAATTTTTTTAAATTAAATTTTTTTCCGGGGCCCCTTTGGGGAAAACGGCCCGGGGGGTTTTTTTGTTCCCAAAGGGGAAATTTGGGGGGGAAATTAATTTTTCCCCCCGGGGGGGGCCCCTTTAAAAAATAAAAAATTTTTCCCTAAAAAATTTTTTTAATGTTAAATTTTTTAAAAAAAAAATTTTTGGGAATTAAAAAAGGTTCCTTTTTTTAAAAAAAAAAAAAGGGTTTTTTTTTTTTAAAAAAATTTTTAAAAGGAAAATTTTTTTGGGGGGTTTCCCTTTTTTTCCCCCTTTCGGTTTTTTTTTTTAAAAACCCTTTTTTTTAAAGGGGTTTATTAATTTTTTTTGGGGGGGGCCCCGTTTGGGGGGATTTAAAAACCCCAAAAAAGGAATTTGGGTTGGTTTTAAGGAAGGGGGGTTTGGGGAAAAATTTCTTGGGGGGGAAAACCCCAAAATTTGGGGTTCCAAAGGGGAAGGGGAAAACCCGGGCCCCAAAAAAAGGGGGGGGGCCCCCTTTTTCCCCCCCCCTTTTCCCCCCCCTTCCAAAAAAAGGGGGGTTTTTTGGGGGCCCCCCCCTTTGGGGGCCCCCCGGGGCCCCCCTTGCTTTTTTTTGGAAGGGGGGGAAAAATTTTCCCCTTTCGGTTAACCCAAGGAAATATGCCCTAGAGGCAATAATAAAGTTATTATTTATTTCCTCATATCATGATAAATGTTTATTATTCATGCTAAATTGTATTAACAAACATAAACATGTGTGAATATAAGACAAACAGTGTCACTAGTATGCCTCTATTGACTAGCGTTAATCAAAGATGGTTATGTTTCCTAACCATGAACAAGGAGTTGTTATTTGATTAACAAGGTCACATCACTAGTTGAATGATCGATTGACATGACCCATTCCATTGGCTTAGCACCACGATCGTTTAGTATGTTGCTCGCTTTTATCCATGACTTATATGTGTTCCTATAACTTGAGATTATGCAACTCCGTTTCGGAGGAACACTTTGGTGCTAAAACGCCACGGGGTGATTATAAAATCTGGTGTCTCCAAAGGCGATGTTGGGTTCGGATTAGGTTTTGCCCTCCGTTGTGGGAGGTATCTGGGCCCTTTAATACACATCACTTAACCTTGCAAGCTTACAACAATGAGTTAGCTGTGAGATGATGTATTGGACGAGTAAAGAACTTCAACAGATTGAACTAGGTATTGGATCCGGCGATCAATCTGGGCAATAACATACCAATGACAAAGGAACAACGATGTTGTTATCTTGACCGATAAAGATCTTGAGAATATGTGGAACCAATATGGGCATCAGTCCCATTGGTTATTGAGGAGCGTGTCTCGGTCATGTCTTTGTTCTCGGCCGTAGGGTCCCCGCAAGGTTTCATGGCGGTTATATTATGAGTTTATTTTTTGATGTCAAGGAGTTGGTCGGACGGATCACGGACATGGAGAGTCTCAAATGGTCAAACAAAAGATTGATATATTGGGCTATATTGGACAGGAAAGGTTGGAAGTTTCGGAGAAAAAGGGTCGGGAGGGGTTCGGAACCCCGGGAAGTTATGGGCCTTAGGGGGAGGGAGGGCCGCAGAGGTGGGGAGTCCGAATAGGCAAGGAGGGCGACCCCCCCTCTCCCTCCTCTCCTTCCTTCCCCTTCCTCCTTCCTAGTTGGACTAGGAAAGGGAGTCCTACTCCACTGGGGGAGGACTCCCCTCCCTTGGGCCTCCTAGGGCGGGGCCTCCCCCTTGCTCCTTTATTTTAGGGGGGGCCCTAGAAACAAGTTTATCCTTGAGATGCCTTAGCCGGGTGGTGCCCCCCTCCCCATAATCCACCTCGGTCATTCGGGGTGCTTAGGCAAAGCCTGCGCTGAACATCAAGATCGCCCCCCGGCGTCGGAAACTCCCCCCGGCTCTATTGGATTGGGCCCAGGAGCGCAGGCTTCGGTGTCAAGAACTGGGCCCGGAAGGGCCTGGGATCGGTTGGATCGCGAGGAGACGTGACTACTTCCTCTACGGGATCGCTTGCGGCTCACAGTCGGACAACCTCCCTCTCGTTGCATCACCATGATCTTGCGGGGAGGAAATTTTTGAAATTACTCGTTCCCCACGGGCATCCGAGCCTGGTTTTTATGGTTTGATGTTTTGCCGAGTAGAACACAAGTGAGTTGGGGCTACAAGTCATACTACCAAAGATGTCATATTTTGGTTGCGGTATTGGAGATGGGCGGCCGGACCGACATTACGCGGCTTACGGAGG
>JAHHZJ010000438.1:0-28763 GCA_021437245.1 Aegilops speltoides
GCTAGTTGGAGGACCCATGATTGTTCTGTAGACCAAGGCAGCACGCCTGCGTACAAGTTGTCTATGAGAGCGGGGTACACAAATAAAACAGGGGATTGTTCTCTGCCTGTTCGGGCTGACTTCTGATGGCTCACGCACATGACACCATTAGTAATATTTTTTAAAAATGTTTATACAATGTAAAAAATGTCCGTATAATTTTAAAAATGTTTTCTATCAGTCAAAAATGTTTCATGTGTATTTTAGAACTTTTTTTAACAAATATTAAAAGCATGTATTTGGAGAAAAAATTAATCATGTACTCCCTCCATATTATTTACTCTGCATATTAGAGTTGACTGAAGTCAAACTTCGTCAAGTTTGACCAAGTTTATAAAAAACAATATAGGCATTTATCATAATAAATCTATACGATGTGAAAGTATATTCAATAATAAATCTAATGTTGTTGATTTGTTATTGTGTATCTTAATATTTTTGTTTATAAACTAGGTCAAAGTTTGTAAAGCTTGACTTTGATCAAAGCTAATATGCGAACTAAATAAAAACGGAGGGAGTATTTGAAGAATGTTAAAAGTATATAAAGTGTGTGTGTGTGTCTATATATATATATATATTCATCACCCAGGGTGTAGAAAAAGTTATTCTTCACCCGAGGTAATCTTACGATCATTTCATAAATAAATTATGTTTCAAATATAAATAGTTACAGTCATATTGATTCATTGTGTAAAATTTGGCATAAAAAAGGCAGAATACTAGAAAAAATACATTTATGTATATTTTACACTATGTTTTTATATTTGTAATTTACGTAATATAAAATATTTTTACGGCAATTATATATTTTCTTACGTTCTCTTTTCGTCTAAAATAAGACAAAATTCTGAAGCGTAAAATTACGATTGCATTGCTGGTAAAATAGAGGGGGGGGGGGTGAAGAATAACTATTCCTCACCCAGGGTGGCGAATAGCACGACCCTATATATATGGGTGTGTGTGTGTGTGTGTGTGTGTGTGTGTGTGTGAAAATAGACATCAAATTACATATTCTAGAAAATATTAATCATGTATTTGGGAAATATTAAGTGTGTGTAATAATTGTCCCTTGTGTATAAAAAAATTGTACAATGTGTATGAACATTATGGGCATGTGTTGAAAAGGAAGAAATGAAATAAAATAAATAGGAAGACAAAAAACTGAAGAAAACTAAGGAAAAAACAAAGAATAGAAGACAAAAGAAAAAGGGGAAACCAAATAAAACCGCTGAAGATACTAAAAAAATCCATAATAAAATAACAGATAAATGGGCAGTGATCTGCGCCGGCGCGTCGGCCCAACGTTTCGGCCGGTCACGCGCGGGCCGTGAGATCAAATCGCGGAGACCGTCAGATCTAGATAAAAAACGATTTGCCCAGCTCCCTTCTTCCTCTCATGACGTTGTCTCCTCCCGGCGCCGCGAGACCACGCCATACCCGCGAGAAGCGGCGAGCAAGCACCACCGCGGCGTTCCTCGTCGCCGGTGGGCGCCCTCGTCGGCCTTCTGCGTTTGCCCAAGAACAGCGGTCGCCATGGATGCAGCTCCGCCGCCCGCGCTCGTCGGAGATCCGCGCTCGCCATGGATGTAGCTCCTCGGCGCGCTGCGCCATGGATGCAGCTCCGGCTGGCGCGCTTCGCCATGGATGCAGCTCCGCTGGCGCTTCGCCATGGATGCAACCGCCGTCGCGCTTCGCCATGGATGGATCCCGCCTGCGCACGCCATGGATGCAGCTCCGTCTCGCTGGCGATTGACTGGTTCCAGCAAATATAATTGGCCGTTGTAGCATTTTTCGTTGTTGGTCGTAGCAAAATGGAGACATGGTTGCAACAAAAAGAAAGGTCGCCATTATGCGCTGGTTGTAGCTTCGCCGTTGCAGGTAGCAAACATTTGCATTCTAAAAAAATGAACGGATGTAACAAAACCCATTGCCGGACGTAGCAAATACCTATGACAGTTGTAACAAAAGGCCGTCGTCGTCGTCGCGGGTCGCAGCTCGGCCATGATGGATGTAGCAAACATTATGCCGGTTGTAGCAAAAAACGATGCTAGTTGTAGCAAAATTCTGCTACGGTTGCAGCAAAACATCGTTGTTGTCGTTGCGAGGTCCGAGCTCCGCCTGATGGATGTAGCAAAAAGCTTCGCCGGTAGTAGCAAAATTCAACTACGGCTGCAGCTTCCCCCCTTTTTGTGCAGTGCTATTGAAGTTTTTCTATGTCTATGGTTGAAGCTTTTTTCAATGGCTGTTGAAGCTTTTCTAGGTTACGGTTGCAACACTTCTATCGTGGGTGGATCCGGGCATGGCGGCAGGCAGCCATGGCGGCGGCGAGGCGCCTAGCCGCCCGGCGGCGGAGTTGTGGTGGTGGTGTCGCTACCGGGAGGAGGTGGGGAGGGATCTTGCGGCAGAAGGCTGTAGGTAGAGGATGGATCTGGCCATGGCAGCAGGCAGCCATGGCGGCGGCGAGGCGCCTGGCGCCCGGCGATGGAGTCTGTTGTGGCCTAGTCGCAGCCCGGCGGGGAGGAAAGGATCGCGCACTAGGCTGGAGGTAGGGGCGGGGCGCATAGGGAAGGAGGCGGGGCCCTCTCTGGCGGCGCGTTTGCCAGCGTGGCGTCGCGAACCGGCGCAGCGTTTGACGGCGCACAGCGCAAGCGTTCCCAGGGGAAATACTGTAGGTCGCAGCTACAGTGCTGGACCGGTCTAGTAGAGTCGCGCCAGTGAGACCGAGCTAGGACTTGCCCGGCGCTCACGCGTCTACCCTCCCGAGGTGACCGTCGCACAACAGGATTGGTCGTCCGTTTGAAGTTTCCCACCCATCCAAAGCCGATATACGATAGCTGATAGCCCCACCCCACAACACAGCGCACTAACACACACGGTATGATCTGGCCACTACGACGCAATATGATTCTAGAGAATTGTTGTAGGGGAGGGAAGACTGAGAGTGTCATTGCAGAGATTTTGCTTCGGTACACACCCTTCAATGTTTGCAATTTTTTAAATTAAATTACTTAAAAAGGCTATTATCATATTAGCCTACAGATGAAACGTACTGAGTACATTGATTTGAGTATAAAATACGGTGTTACTCCCTCTGTCCCAGTAGTGTCAAAAACATTTTTATATTATGGGACGGAGGGAGTATTTTTTATTAAAGGGATATATTCTCATCTTCGTCTTCTAAAAAAATTTGGCACACCGGAGAACAGATGAAGGACAGTAATCCACTGCGGCGGTGTCGGTCCTTCCACCGTCGGGAGTGGGGCAGCTGTTAAAGTATGTAATATAGGATGTATACGGTGTACATATAAACCGTATACATGTGGGCGTGTGCGTGTTGTATGTACAGGTGGTTAGGATATGTTTAGGTTGATCTCTATCCTTTGTATAGATCATTACTTGGAGATCAATCCTACAACAACCTAACTACCTAAACCCTGTAATCTTCTGTGCCTATAAGTAACACGCAATGCGTCCCTGCCAAAGCACACGCTTAGCAACTTTACATGGTATTGAGCCTCTCCTCTCGCACATCTCTGCGCCGCCAAAACCCTTAGCCACCATTTCTTCCTCAAGCTCCGCCACAGCCGCCCCATCTGTGCTCATTCCCATCGCTGAAAAACTCCATCGCTCAACTTCAGCGTCTGGCGCTCGCGAACTATAGCCCACGATCCGTGGCGCTCATTGTAACCTACCTCGATCAGAGAGGAGGTGCGGCGTAAACTGTCGGACAAAGGCGGCAAGGTCACCGATGTGCGAACCCGGCATCTGAGATCGACAAGGCTCGAGACTCTCAGGTTTTGAGTTTTCTTTTCAATTCCATCTCACCCCTGTGATGGTTCGGATCGCAACATGCACCACGGCGTCGGCGGCATGGACTGCAATCACGGAGATCTTCATCTCCCGAGCGCGGTGACCATCGTCAACACGAGGATCGCCCTCTCCACCACCAGAAGGGAACTTCACCATCGCTGAGTATCTTGGCGCATGAAGGCCCTCGGTGATGAGATGGCTGCCATCGGCAAGCCGCTCCGCAGACGATGATATGGTGTCGTATATCCTTGCTGGCTTGGATTTCGACTACATGTCGCCGTGTCCTCCATCTGCGCCGGGACCGTCCCCATCAAGCCCAGCAGGCTCTCGCGCAACTCATCAGCTTCTAGAGCCGCCTCGCCATGTTCGAGGTGGCAACTCGTCGTCCCACTCGTCTGCGAGCGCTGCCTCTCGTGGCGGTCGGCTTCGCTTCCTTGGCGGAGGCAGCGGCGAAACGATGGTGGCGTGGTCACGGTGGTGGCCACGGCAATGGAAGCGGCGGCCGTGAAAGCAGTCACGGTGGGCGTGGCCAGGAGGCGGGGGCGAGATGAGCTTCGAGGTGTCTGCTAGATCTGCAGAAGCCAAACCACACTGCCATAGAGTGCTACGGTAACCGACATCGCATTCACCAAGGAGAAAAGTCGGCGCGTGTCCAACTCCTCCTCGGCGTCGACACCAAGCTGATGCGTTGACACAGGTGCCACGAGATCACATCACGGAGAGCTCGACAAGCTCACCATGAGGAGAGATACAGCGGCCATGATCAAGTGAACATGCCAAGCGGAGCAGGTATGAAAATTACCCACATTGGTCAAGTTTATGTTCGTACTCCCACTCGTAATCTTCATCTAAAAGATGTCCTTTATTCACCCAAAGCCACAAAGAATCTTGTTTTTGCTCATCGTCTATCTCAAGACAATAATGTGTTTCTTGAAACTCACCCTTGTTTCTTCTTCATTAAGGACAAGGCAATGAGGAGCACCCTCCTCCACGGCAGGTGTAGAGCCGGCCTCTACCCCCTATCATCAGCTTCCTTAGGCCCGGGCAGGCATGCTTTTGGTGCCACCAAGATCTCTCCGTCAAGGTGGCACGATCGACTAGGTCATCCGTCTTTGAAAATCGTTCAGCATGTTCTTAGCAAGAACAAAATTCCTTTTTTAGTTCATGAGTTGAATAAAGAGGGGGTGTGTGATGCATGCCAACAAGGCAAAAGTCACCAACTTCCATATCCGCATTCGATGTAGTTCTTGAAAGCTCCTTTAGAGCTCATTTATTACGATGTATGGGGACCTGCCCGTGATTCAATCAATAAAAGAATTATTATGTGAGTTTTATTGATGATTTGATAAATTACATGGATATTCCTTCTTAAGCATAGATCGAGAGGTCTTCAAAGTGTTTCATGAATTTCAAGCACTTGTAGAAAGACTCTTTGATCGCAAAATCATCACCATGCAAACCATTTGGGGTGGTGAGTATGAAAGGCTAAATTCCTTTTTTAGCCAAGTTGGCATCACACCATGTTTCCTGCCCGCATGCTCATCAACAAGCAGCTCTGCGAAAAAGCATCATCATATTGTTGAGGTTGGCCTCTCACTATTAGCTCATGCGTCCATGCCCCTCAAATTTTGGGATGAGGCATTCATAGCTGCCACATACTTGATCAATCGCACTCCAAGCAAGGTGATCAATCTTGAAACTCCACTAGAAAAATTATTCCATGAAACACCCAACTATCATGCCCTTCGTACTTTTGGGTGTGCATGCTATCCCAACCGCCCTTTCAATGCTCATAAGCTTGAATTTCGCTCAAAACAATGCGTTTCCCTTGGCTATAGTAATCTTCACAAAGGTTTCAAGTGTCTAGATATAAGCTGCTGGAAGAGTTTACATCTCTCGGGGCGTTGTCTTTGATGAAACGGTGTTTCCCTTTGCCAAGTTAAACCCTAATGCCGGCGTGCCTATCCGATCTGAAGTCCTTCTTCTCTCTGAAAATTCCTCCTCCTTACCTCCTGATCATGGGGACGAACATATAGCTGATCACTCGGGTAATTCTCATGAAAATTCTGCTATCAATTTTGGAGAAATTCGGTTTTGCACTATGATTTTATGCAGCGACAAAGGACAAGCCTTGAACCTGGCGGATTCGAGCGCTGCGGCTTGATTGGCAGTGGCGATCCGGTGCGGATCCGTCCTCTTTGCCGCGCCGAAGTGGCAGCGCATCCACCTCAAGTCGAGGCGGGCCACCGGCGAGCGACCACGCGTCCCCGTGGCCCTTGGTGAACAACGACAACAAAGCGGGCCAATGAGCAGGTGGGCCAACCGCACCTGCGCCAACAACGCACCGCAGCGCGGTAGCGCCTTTCCAGCCGGCTGGTGGGGCTCGCCAAGTATTAACGAGCAGCTGGCGTCGGCTCGAGGATCAACCTCGGATCTGCTGCCATTGGATCGTCTGCGGCGCCCGATCCGATCTTCTTTGGATTATCTCTGCGCCCGGATCTCGCTGGATCTTACGTGCGCGGTCCTCTGCTTGCCGATCTGTGCGGTGAGAACTAGATCACAGCATGGAGTTTTGAAGCCCAAAGTTTGGACGGATGCACGGTCGGTATGGTAAGACACGTTTTGGTGGTCTAGCTATCACAGGTGAGCCAAGTAATTTGGTTGAGGCTTTTGAGGATAAAAGCTGGAAAAATGCTATGGATGAAGAGTATAATGCTCTCATTAGAAACAAAACTTGGCACTTGGTTCCTCCAGCAAGGCGAAATATAATTGATTGTAAGTGGGTTCTGAGTTAAAAGAAAGTCCGGTGGAGAAATAAAGCGGATACAAGGCTAGGCTGGTAGTAAAGGGTTTTAAACAGCGATATGGCATTGATTATGAGGACACATTTAGTCCGAGTTGTCAAAGCAGCTACTATCGGACTTGTTCTCTCATTGCGATATCAAATGGTTGGAGTCTTCGTCAGCTGGATGTGCGAATCGTTTCTTCATGGCGTTCTAGAGGAGAAGTCTACATGAAGCAGCCCACAGGTATGAGGTAAAGACAAATGTAATTATGTGTGCAAACTTGACAAGGCATTATATGGTTTGAAGCAAGCACCTAGAGCATGGTATTCTAGGTTAAGTGATAAACTTCAAAGGCTTGGTTTTCAACCTTCAAAGGCTGATCGTCACTTTTCTTTTATAAGAAGGAAAAATAACTATCTTTATGTTGGTATATGTTGATGATATTATTGTGGCTAGTTAGTCACAAGAGGCGGTTGGTGCATTGTTGGAAGACCTCAAGAGACTTTGCACTTAAAGATCTTGGTGACTTGCACTACTTCTTGGGAATAGAAGTGAAAAAGGTAACAAATGGAATAGTCTTAAGTCGGGAAAAATATGTATGGATGTATTAAAAGATCGGGTATGATGAATTGTAAAATTTCAAACATGCGCTTTCAACCATGAAAAGCTTTCCAAGGAAGAAGGGGAGCTCTTGGGGCGAAGCAGCCACCAACTCTGAAGTGTGGTAGGTGCTTTCTGATGCCAACACTTACAAGGCGACATATGTTTTCCTGTCAACAAGGTGTGCCAATTCTTGCATGCTCCTACTCTTGACATTGGACTGCGGTGAAAAAGGATTTTGAGATATCTCGGAGGTACTATGAGTCAGGACTGAAATTCACTAGGTCAAACTCAAGTATGGTAACTGCCTTTTCAGATGCAGATTGGGCAGGTTGTCTGATGATAGAAGGTCAACTGGTGGTTTTGCTGTTTTCTTTGGACCAAATCTTATATCTTGGAGTGCGAAAACAAGCAACTGTGTCTAGATCTATGCTGAAGCTGAGTATAAAGCTCTAGCAAATGCCACAGCTGAGTTGATATGGGTTCAAACACTGCTTGCTGAACTAGGTATAAATCATTCTTGATTGCGATTATGGTGTGACAATATTGGTGCTACTTATTTGTCGACAAATCCAGTATTTCATGCAAGAACAAAGCACATTGAAGTGGACTATCATTTTGTTAAGTGAAAGAGTAGCCAAGAAGCTATTGGACATTCGTTTCATTCCACTAATGATTAAGTTGCAGATGGCTTCACCAAAGCCTTGTCATGGCATAAACTGGAAGAATTCAAGAACAATCTCAACTTGATAAAGTTGTGATTGAGGCGTCATTAAAGTATGTAATATAGGATGTATCTGTGTACATATAAACCGTATACATGTGGGCGTGTGCGTGTTGTATGTACAGGTGGTTAGGATATGTTTAGGTTGATCTCTATCCTTTGTATAGATCATTACTTGGAGATCAATCCTACAACAACCTAACTACCTAAATCCTGTAATCTTCTGTGCCTATAAGTAACACGCAATGCGTCCCTGCCAAAGCACACGCTTAACGCAACTTTACAGCAGCAACTGGTGGCCGGCCCGGACGGTTTGGCCGTCACCTTCCGCGAACCAACGCGTCCCCTCCCGTGAGCGCGTTGGATTCCCGTCCGCAGCGTACGGAGCTTACAATTTCAGCGGCAATAATCATTCGCAAGTGAGATCGGAGACGAAGAAAAGAGCACCCAGCAATCATTAGGTGTCTACAGTCCCGCACAATCCAGAGGCAAGGACCGCCGATAACACCTCTCCAGTGTCCAGTCTCAGTCCCCACTCCTCCACTCCATGGCGGCCGCGGATCCCCTTCTCCCGCCGGCTCGCGGATCTCGTTGACGCGCCCGGAGGCTGCGTCGAGCTCGCGGCTGCATCACCGGGCTGGCAGTGCACGGTGATTTGGCTGGACATCGCACCGGGGGTGAGTGCCGTACTGCTCATGCTCTGCTTCGTTCGTTCTACTAAGTTTTTGCCTGATCTGTTCTACTGATGCTTTGATTGCTTCGATCTGCTAATGTTTTGCTTGATCCGTGCTGCAGCTGTTTGATTCTTCTTCTTGTCCGCGTGCTGCTGCTTCGTGATTAGTGGTCGCCACCTCACAGATTGACACGCGACCACGACAGGAGCAGAGGAGGGATTGATGGCGCCTGTGGTGACCGCTGCACTGGGCGCGTTGGGTCCTCTGGTGGGGAAGCTCACCGACCTGCTCGCCAGTGAGTCCAGGCGCCTGAAAGGGGTCCGCCGCGAGATCCGCTCCCTCCGGTCTGAGTTTCATTCCATGGAAACTGCACTTGATCAGTACGCCACACTCCAGGACCCTGGTCGCCAAGTGAAGCAATGGGTATCTCTGGTGAGGGAGTTGGCCTACGATACCGAGGATCTTTTTGACAGGTTCATGCGCCACCTCGGCAATGGCAACCGCCATGACGGCGGCTACAAGGAGTTTTTCCGCAAAGCTGCTCGGCGTCTAAAGACGCTTGGAGCTCGACATGGGATCGCCAGCCAAATCGAAGACCTGAAGCGTCGTATCAAGGAAGTGAAAGACCTCAAGACCAGTTATGAGCTACCTGGCACTGATTGTAGCCATGCCACTGTAGATCCCCGGCTGGCTGCTCTTTTTGCTGGGGAGGAAAACCTTGTTGGTATTGACGGTCCAAGAGATGATCTTGCTCAGTGGTTGGAAAAAGGAAATAATCATCGTCGCAAGGTCTTGTCTATTGTGGGGTTCGGTGGATTGGGAAAAACAACACTGGCAAATGCAGTATATCGCAAGATTCAAAGGCGTTTTGATTGTCATGCTTTTGTCTCTGTCTCCCAACAGCCAGATCTGAAGAAAATTATCAGGAGTGTGATCTCACAAGTGCCCCACAACTCTGAATTCACAAGAGATATGGACACTTGGGAAGAATGGCAATATATTACAAAGCTAAGAGAACTACTACAAAATAAGAGGTAATATATGGCGTTCTTATTTTCAAGACAATATGTTTTGTGAATATAGATATCATTATTTCAGCTAGTTACGAGATACTTCCGGCATTGTTATTTGTCTGCAAAGTAAGAGGCAGATAGTTAGAACATAAGAAGTAAATTTTCAGCATTGTCATTATATATAATCAAATACAAAGAATATATGCATATTAAAATTCAAGACAACCTAATATCATCAAAATATTATATCGCAGCCAACTCCCACATGTTCATGCGCGGGGTGTCATCTAGTTTTCATAGAAGTTAGGTCTATATTAATATTATTTTGCGGGAAAAACTTCCAATGTATTCATGAACTTTCAAGGTAGTACAAAGAACACCAGAAGTAAAAACAATACATCCAAGTCCGAGGACCAGCTAGTGACAACTACAAGCACTCGAATGAGCCGAAGGCACAATACCATCATCACCCCTTCCTCACGGAGCACTGGCAAATCTTGTTGTAGTAGACAGCCGAGATGTTGTCACGTCGTGCTAAGGCCCTACAAGACCAACACACGAACAACAACCTTCGCCGATAAAGAGAAGCGTAGATCGAAAGAATCCAACCTGTAGATACATGAACACAAATGAACTAAGACCAAATCCACGTGGATCCACCGAAGACAAACACCGACCACCCTCTGATGACACTACAAACATAGGCGAGAGAGAACTTTATTCCATCGTCAGAGAGCTGCTGCCACCTCACCCCTCTCCGAGCAGAACACAAACCCTAACAAAAATAAAATAAATTTTTAAAAATGAAGACCTCCCGCTGGCAAGGGACGGATCCACCGGTCGCGCCTCCATGGCCCTAAGGCCACATGAGAGGAGGCAGACCGGCGGCAGTGCCAGCGGGTGATATGGAAACTCTAGTTGTTGGGTGCCCTCGTACGAGCGATATGCGGGATATGAGAATATTCTTTAGGTCTATACTATTTGTAACATTTAATGAGGTAAGTATGGATACTAAATTTTATCAACCTAATGAGAGTTCTACCTACTAAGAGCTTTTGGTTAAATTTTGCATATAGTTGTAATGTACGCCATAGATGCTGTTGCAAAATTCATATAGAGCTGATTTGAAAATAAACACCATATCCGGTTCCATAAGCGAGTATTGTTTTATCCAGCTCATGAAATTTAGTTGCATATATAGTGTTGCAAATTTGCTAGTTGGATTAATGAACACTAGTAGAAAAAGAGGCTTTCCGTCCAGCCCCATAAGTCATGAAGCTGTAGGAACCGCGACTAATGGGACCTTTAATCATGATTACGGAGGTGAACGCGACCAAAACTGAGCCAGGCGCTCGGTGGCAAGCTGGTGCGTGAGGGCCTTTAGTCATGATTGGCAGGACAACCGCGACTAAAATCTCGAACTAACGAAGGCCTTTAGATCATGATTGGCGAATGGCCGGGATTAAAGTTGAACCTTTAGTCGGTTGATGCGGCGACCGCGACTAAACCGAACCTTTAATCGCGGTTGGTTAGACCTTTAGTCGGTTGATGCAGCGGCCCGCGACTAAAGATTTTCAAACTCTACCCCCACGAGGATCGCCTTTTCAGTTTTAGAAAAAACAAAAGAAAATTATGGAAATGTCAAAAAATAAAATAAAATAAGTTTTCCATGTGATATGTGGTCTAGTTGTTGGGAAAATTAACAAATATGAATTTCGACTTTATTTGCAAAATCTCTCGGAAATTCTTAAAATTGGCATAACTTTTGCATCTGAACTCGGATGAAAAAGTTTTTATATGAAAAATGATCTACTCGAAAAGTTACATCCGAATTTAAGCTGGGGAACCCGTTAAACATTTTAGAATCCCCAAAAACCTAACAGAAAAAAAAGATCACGGGGCTTTTAAGTTACGGAGAGGCAAAAAATTCAAAAATTTCAAATTGTGGTCAAACTGTGGTCAAACAATGGTCAAACTAATTATTCTAGAATATTAGTGTTACTAAATAATTATTTCAGTTTTTTAAATTTTGGTCAAATCTGGTCAAGCTTGTGGTCAAAAATGGTCAAACTAATTATTCGAAATATTAGTGTTACTAAATAATTATTGTTTTTAAAACAATAGTTTCAAACTCAAACAGTGAAATGTGTCACTTCATGCTCAAGCTAAATACACGAGGTTAATAGAATTGACATCCTACTATTGTCGGAAAACAACAAGTGCAGACTTGGAAGCGAGGAGAATAGAACCGGAAGTTAAGCGTGCTCGGTGGGGAGTGGGAGGATGGGTGACCGTTAGGGAAGTTAGATGATTTGGAATTATGAGGGTGATTAGAGATTAGAGGATAAATTGAGCAGTGATGAGGGTGGTGAGGGTGGTGATTAGAGATTAGAGGTTAAAATAATTCAGAAATTTGAAAATAAAAAAAATGAAAAAATTCATAAAAAAATTAAGTAAAAAATTTAAACCTGCGGAGGAGGCTTTAGTCAGTTATACGAGAACCGGGACTAAAGCCTTTAATCATGATTCGTGAAAGCCGCGACTAAAGAAGTCTTTAGTCGCTTATCTGGTCGCGGTTGCGCAGCCGCGACTAAAGGCCTTTGCCAACCGCGACTAAAGGCCTTTTTTCTACCAGTGGAATCCTTGTTTGTAAATAAACACATTGGGTAATTAAAGCTGGCAAAACCGATTATCATCCATACGAAGCATATGTACAGAAAAAACCATCATAATCATATTATTGCTTAGCTAACGTAAAAAACACTTAGTGGTTACCTCACTGCTGATGTCATCATTGATATATACTCCCTTCGTTCAGTAATATAAGAGTGTTTTTGACAGTACACCAGTGTGAAAACACTCTTATATTATGAGACGGAGGGAGTATATTCCAAGACGGATAGTAGTAGTATCGTCGTGTTGGGTTAGCCATCTCCCTGCTGACTGGCTTTGGGTCAATTCTTGGGTTTCATTTGAAGTGAACAAATACTAATATTCATGCGTGACCAAGACTCGTCGCCCTTTCACAGAAGTATTAGGTATATTTATTTTTATTTTTCAACCGTTACAATTTACAATCAGCGATTAAATGATTCTATGTATGTGGAAGAAAAATAGTGGCTTGTTTATCTATTGTTTTTATAATAAATTGTTTGTTTATTTTTCTACTATCATGTATCAGGTACCTTGTCATCATTGATGATATATGGTCTACATTTGCATGGGATGCTATCGAGTGTGCTTTTCCGGAGAATTACCGTTCTAGCAGAATTATAGCGACTACCCGTGACACTGAAGTAGCACAATCTTGTTCTCGAGATCATGATGACAAGATCTATGAAATGAGACCTCTAAGTGATCTTAACTCAGAAAGACTATTTTTCAAAAGAATATTTGGCTCAAAAGATTCCTGCCCCAAAATGTTGAGCGAAGTTTCATATGCAATCCTGAAAAAGTGCGGAGGCTTACCATTGGCAATTATTAGTATATCTAGTCTATTGGCAAACAAGCCACGTGTCAAGAAGAGTGGGAAAAGGTGAAAAGTTCAATTGGTTCTGACTTGAGCAAAACCGGAATCTAGAGGAATGAGAAACATACTATCGCTGAGCTACAATGATCTTTCACCTAATCTGAAGACTTGTTTGTTGTATTTAAGTAATTTCCCTGAGGATTGTGTGATTGGGAGAGAGATTAGTGAGGCGGTGGATTGCGAAGGATTTATTTGTGAAGAGCGTGGACGAAGCCGTCAAGAGGTGCATGAGACCTATTTTAATGAGCTCATGAACAAAAGTTTGATTCAACCTGTGGCCGTCGACTATGATGGTAGGCCTCGTCATGCCTGTCAAGTTCATGATATGATGCTGGAACTTATCATTTCAAAATCCACGAAAGAACTTCATCACGTTGGTAAAAGGCAGGCAAACTGTTTGGGGAGATTCTCATTGTTTTATTAAATGACTATCAATCCAGGAAATTGACCAGGAGCTTGCATCTGAATTGGCAAAGAAGGATTTAAGCCATGTTCGATCTCTGACAGTAACATCATCAAGTTGCATCAAATACTTGCCCAGTCTGGCGAAGTTCAAAGCTTTGCGTGTACTGGATTTTGAAGGTTGTCAAGGTTTTGGATGTTTGGATGAGTATGATATGAACGGTATGGACGACCTGTTCCACCTGCAGTACCTGAGCTTTAGGGAGACGAACATATCAGAGCTACCATCAGGAATTGTGAAGCTGCATGATCTAGAGACACTAGATCTTAGGGGCACATACATTGAGGAGTTGCCAGATGGAATTGTTCGGCTCATTAAACTACAATATCTACTCTGCAAATATAATGGTGGAATATGGGCATTAAAGATACCAAAAGGGATTGGAAATATGACAAACTTACGGGAGATCTCAGGCCTTAATATTACCATAAGTTCAGTAGATGCAGTGGAGGAGCTAGGGAACCTGATCAATTTGAATATACTCGGTGTACTGTACAATCCGGATCCGGAATTTCGCACTGACAAGTACAAGAGACATGCTGATGCGTTACTCTCCTCCGTACGCAAGCTTGGCAGCTACAAACTCCACTCCGTGTCTATAGATACTGGTAATATAGATCGGTTTGAGTTATTAGAATGTTGGTCTCCTCCATCTGGCCTCCAAAGTTTTAAGATGAAACCCTACTACCGTTTATCTGAAGAACTTAAGTTGACTGCACCAGCACTCACCAGTCTTGTGAACCTTGGAATTAATTTACGCGAAGTAACAGAGGAGGATGTTCTTATTCTGGCAGAGCTGCCTGCCTTACTTTATCTTAATCTTCAGAGCACAGTCCAAAAAGACAGGCTTACGGTGAAGAAAGGAGGATTCAGATGTTTGAAGCTGTTTGACTTTCTAGTTTATGAGGCATTCTGGGAAAACCTTCTGTTTGAGAAAGGGGCAATGCCAAATCTCGAGAGGCTTTCGGTGACAGCTTGGGTGCGGGGATTAGCATCAGCAGCAGAATCTGATGGGTTCTACTTAGGTATCGAGCACCTCAAAAGTCTGAAAGTTGTAAAACTTGCTGTTTTCGAGTCCCACCATTGCTACGAGGATGGCACATCATCTGTTGTATCAGCTGTATGGAAATCAGCAAAGGCTTCCATAAAGAAGGAAGCAAATCTCCATCCCAACCATCCTAGGGTTACTTTCTATGGACGAGACTATAATTGCAACATTGATGATGAAGCAAACGAGGATCAGAACGCCGGTGTTGATGTGGAGCTCGCTGGTGTTGAAGTGAACGAGGATCAGAATGACGCGGATGATGAAGCAAACGAGAAGCAGAGTGACGCTGATGAATATTCTGACGCCATTTCATCCCCAATGCACGAGGTCTTCCTACTATCAATATTACTACGTACTACAAAAAGCTTGGCAGTTCATACTTTCGATGATCACCCTATTTCTTTCTCCTTGAACGTTTTGTTTTCTCAATATCTCAAAAGCTTTCTGACGGTCTTTTGTCATATCCTATAGGAACCCATTCTCCTTGAATGCAAGGGCGGAGACGACGTGGTGCTGCCTTGACTGAAATGGTGTGTGAAGCCTGAAGCTAGCTAGTATTCTCGTCGCCTGAATGAAGATGGAATAAAAATGCCCCTGAAGAAGTTAGTATTTATTTATGTGTGTGGACTTGGCATCGGACTGTTTCAATTTATTTACTACCACTGTTAAGAATTATTACGTTGCTATTTGTGTGAAGATCGCCGTCTGTGTGGAGCTTTGTTCTGGTGTACTTGGGAATTTGATTGTAACTTAAATATTTAGACATATGTCAGCCGAAACTGATTCGCCTGCTTCTCTATGGCCTGTATCCATAGCTTTGTCATCTTATCAGTTATCTAAACGGTCTTATATTTGTTTACAAAGGGAGTACGTTTGTTGGAGCAAAGTGGTGACATCTTATCATGTATCGTCAGGATAGACGCTGTGGCGCTATGCTATGTGGTAGGGGTGCGCTCTCACAGTTTATTATCAGTAGGCTGTTTCACAACCCCAACTGATTGCAAACTCTTTGGTTGATCGAAATACGTGCTGAAATTTCCAGAGTCATGGTGAAACTGAGGATATCAATGCACTACCCATAAATCAACCTGATTTCCTAGCTAGGAGGATGATCCATGATGGTTGTCTAGACCAAGGCAGCACGCCTGCGTACAAGTTGTCCCTGAAAGGTGGGGTGGGTACACAGATAAAAGAGGGGGTCGTGCTCTGCCGGCAGTTCACGTTGGGTCCCCTGCTCCCCTGCTGGGGAATAAAGCTCACCAGTTCAATTTCGTACAGTCCACCATCAATCAATCATTCACTATCTACTAGAGTCTCTACCACTTGTACACATGTCCTGCTGGGGAATAAAGCTCACTGCTTTGCTGCACTTCATCATAAATCATCCACCGTCCACTACAGTCTCTACCACTTCTTCACGCACCCCTCTATTAGGCCAACTCCACCGCGCGACCCCAAGCGGACGTCCGTTTTGCCCAGATTCTGTCCGTTTGGGTAGGGCAATGGGGTCGTGTCGAAAGGCGGATTCGGGATCACGGTGGCGTCGATCAGCAGCGGGCGCATCCGGCCGCATCCTGTCGCGTACATTTTCTTGCACTAGTAGAAAAGGGCCATTCGAACGGTTCGTGAGGCCATTGTCCGGTTCACGAACCGGGACTAAAGAATCGTAACTAAAGCCCTCTACCTTTAGTCCGGTTCGATCGGGAACCGGGACAGATGGGGCTCCGTGGCGGGCGGCTTGCCGAGCAGGGGACCTTTGTCCCGTTTGGTGCCACCAACAGGACCAAAAAGGCTTCCAGCGTCGTGATTCGAGGCTGGGTTTTTTTTACGAGGGGGTTGGGGGGTTTTGTAGGGTTAATTTAGGGGTTTCATATATTGTGTTAACTAGCTAATAGAGAAAGCGTCCTCTCTTATCTCCGTGCTTGGTCGGCGCTACATATAGAGAGGACTCGACCGCTAGCTAGCTAGTAAGCAAATGAAGAAACCATTAAGTCTGAAGATCGTCATGAACATATATACACACAGAGAAGTGATCGACCTCTCTTTCTCCGATAGATTGGTCGAACAACAAGTTTTAAATCTATCTATCCGACGTCACCTGAATCGGCACCCTTCAAGTGCTTTGAGATTAAGCTCCTAAAAGTGAAAAAGGTTCTATTTCCTCATTTAGCGAATATGCAATCTATATGTGGCTGGTACAGTGGCTTCTTTCTATATAGGCTAGGCCTGAAAGGAAATTTTCAGGCCATGCTCTAAAGGTTCCATGTTATGAACGGATACCTTTGGTTTTGCTTTCCAAATTGACAGTACCATCACATTGCTATTTTGGTGAATCTATGCATGTTTACTTTGCTTTCTGGCAGGCTGTCCTGCTGCTTCTGGTATTGCGCTTTGGGATGATGCCAAAAGTTCTGCAAATTCAGGCCCATGTGAACTTTCTGACATGCGGTATGCTTCTTATCAGCTTGCCATTTTTAACATTGACATCGATCGCTTGTTGACAGACTAGTCTGCTGGTTGTGAACTTCCCAATCTCAAAGTTTAGTACAAGTTATCTTTGTACGTGTTAGAGCTGCAACTAAAGCACCGAGCAAAACCATTAAGCTAGTTGTACCAAGCCATCTACAATAAAGTCTCGTGCTATACATAGAGCCAAGTGCCAAACTTCACACAGCTCAAACAGATTACAGGAAGCTCGCCGTATGTTCTTCCGTGTAGGTTCTGAATTTGAATCGGAATAAACCTCGCCGAGTTTGCCATCAGACTTATGAAGGTACACGATGTTAACTTGGAATTAGACCTTAAGAAGAAATCAGAGATTGTATGACTGGCCAGTTCTTTGATGAATGTATTTTCTATTTGTCACCTGGAAAATCAAACGGTCGCCTGGAAAATTGGTTGGCATCAGTTGTCTTAAATATATGAGATGTAGAACCCTGGGAAACAAAGTATCCGAATGAGCTCTTTGAGCACTCTGGATTCAAATCATGATGACAGGACAATAAGATTGATGATTCATCGCCCATCCGACATCAGGGGCATGCAATGAAAAGGGCAATATGACTTAGTAGTAGGCGAGATATATAGTGTCAATTGCAAAATAACAGAAAGCGATAGCGAATCCAAATAAGCATGATGGGATCCAAATTACAAATAGCACGAATTAAAACTAAATTGTCTGGATGGAGCTACTGCCCCAAAATAAAAATTAAGCAATTCCACAAATTTAGGTCCTTCACGACATGGAAATGGAACTAATCATTACGGATCATAAGGCAGTCGTTATTTGCCTGCCATTTTTTATTACTAAGCGCTTACGCTTGTAAGGCGACTCTCCTCCGCATGTCGATGCATAGTGACCGCCAAGGAAGCATTTCTTGCAGGTCACCTCCTTCAGGAGGCTTCTTGGGGCCATCATATGTTGGACACTTAGGAGTATAGTGCCCTTTCAACCCACAGTTTTGCACCTCCTCTTTGCAGATTGGGGATGGTTGTTTGTCTTGCCAGTCATGCTCCCACTTCCTCTCTGACTTCCCATGCTGACATGTGTTTCTTCCACCTCAACATCTTTATCTTGATCATCACGTTCTTCTTCTTGGTTGAAATTCTCCTTCTTTGAATCGCTTGAGGTAACTGGACCCACCAGGTGGCAAGGGCAAGACCTTGTGAAATGGTCCTTTGATCCACATATTGCACACTTGTTTGTTCTGGTTGCACTATCACCTGCTGCCTTGAAGCGCTTTGTTTTTGGTCTTCCCTTGCTGGCCTTCTTCTCGGGAGGAAATAATTCCGTGGTTTCATGGAATTCATCTCCTGTTCTTGATTGTGCATTAGCAAGACCTTGCTTTGAATTGTCGCCGATCTCTCGGTAACTATGGTTGGGTTTCCAGACTCAGGATCTTTATGGTTGATGTTTGGTTGATCTGGTTTATTATTCACGGCGACTGCACTGCGGGTGCCATGAACTGTTCTTGAACTACTTCAATTGACTCAATTCCTTTTTTAATGCATCAAGGGCGGCCAGCCCATGCTGAAATGATCAACACCCTTGTTAGCCAACAACGATCTCAATGCTTTAACATAAATAATGTTGTGCCTGAAAGTCTTGACACTTGCATGCTCGCATCCTTCTGATAAGTTTTCAAGTGTTCTGGAAGATTGTCCTGGCATCTTTGTCCATCTCTTCATAATGTATCTACAAGGAATTTGTCGGGCACCAGCGTGCACCATGACCTAAACACACATCATAATCACTGATCAGTATTGTGTCAGCTAACTCGTTAACAACGCACACCATCAGAAAAATAATTGTATTACCTTCAAGATATGACGACAAAGCAACCCAGAGTGCTCGAACATTCCACACTCGCATGAGTACATATCACTCTCCCTATCAACATTCACCTCATACACCACTTTGCACCAACGCTGCCTCCTCTCAGCGTCAGCATGTTCTATAGCGATCTTTCCGTCAACTTGATTGCCCTTAACATGGAAAGATCCCGACTGAAATAGCTCCAGTGAAAACAACTTGAAAATTGCCCTGGTGTAAACCTCAGATGCATGCCTCTCAATAAGAACATTGGATCTTATTATCTTCTGATCCTGAAAAGTTAAATGCACATTTAATAATTTTCTAGAAAGTTTTCGAACAAAAAAAAAGACATGCGTATCTTTTGAGAGCAAGTTATATCACCTTGCTCGTGTGTCCGTGCTCGAAATCTTCTTCAGCACATCTGTCGGCGTACAACTTTGTGTACTGATGGACAAATCAATTGATTGGTGCAGACCGAGAAACATATGATTTCAGGGCGTTGTTCATGCACTCGCTTAGCTGGGTGCTGCACATTTAGCGCAGAAATTCCCTTCGAATCTGGCTTAGCCCATTTGTGTCTGACTTCATACACTTGTTTCATGAATGAGTTTGTTTCAAGCCCGTAATGCAGAGTTATTTCCTCCACTCCTTTTCAAACTCCTGTTCCGTCATCATCTCATTGATGAGCATGTTGAAATCATTGCGAAAAGGTGTACCATTCCTATACATACTACCAATTTTCTCCTCATCTTCTTCAACACATGCCATTTACACCAAACATGTGTCGAAGAATCCATGACAACAGAGATAGCACACTCCATTTGCCTGCTTTGGTCTGTTAAAGAGGAAATTCAATTTTTGATGAGAACCAGTATGATAAAATATATGTTAGATATACACAAGTGCTCATTTTTCATTCCTGGTTACCTGTCAATATAGTCAAAGGCTGTTTGTTGTCCATTGCAGATAGGAAAGTTTCAAAAGCCCACTTGAAAGAATCTACGGTCTCTTCACGGAGAAAAACACAACCAAAAATGCAGCATTGGTAGTGGTTGTTGACGCCGACGAACATACCAACCGGCATCTCGTACAAGTTGCTCTTATAGGTTGTGTCAAACGTTACTGCATCGCCGAAACAACTGTAATCCTCCCTACTCTTTTGGTGACACCAAAACAAACCAGAAACCCTTCTTTCTTCGTCAGTTTTGACTGCAAAAAAGAATCCAGAGTTCTCTGCTTGCATCCTTGAAAAAAGGGCTAGGGTCTTGTTAATGTCATCTTGACTGTGTTCATGAGCAATTGATGAACACATTGACTTCAGAGACCTTTTGCGGAATGGCACGTCTTCGTAGGAACCATGAATATCAGCCATCACTCCATAGACCTTAGTAAGAGACACATTGTTAGCACGCAAGTGCCTAACAATCTCCTTGATAGATGAGTCCACGTACTTGTGACACTTCAATGCCTTCCTTTCACCAACAGTATCAGCCATTCTGTGGTTGTGCTCTAGTACCACGTTGGCATAATACCATCCGTCGTCGTCAGTTCTGTTCAGTCTAACCATGGCGGGGAAGTTGGTTCGAGATGACTTTGTGTCTGATTTTTTGCAAGAACCCTGTAATAATATGAACAATTCAATGATTTTGCTTCTGTGAAAATTGTTCTACTAAGGTGCAAATGTATCATATTGAAACTTACCTCGCAGGAGCATAGAAGGTCTTGCTTGGACTTGTATCCATGCTTATTTATGTACTTGTTGCCATGCCTGATTCCAAAACCGATCTCCCATGAATAAGCGTTGTAGAATTGATATGCCTCCTGCTCGGAGTTGAATTCCATCCCCTTGCATGGCTGGAATACAACTTTCTTCCCTTCCTTGCCAGCATCCCTGAGTGCTCTCTCCAAGTGTCCACCGCAATCTCCTGTAGGAACCCTGAAGGCTTTCCCCTTGCGGTTTCTGAGCATTATAAGATTGTTACCAGACTATCAGAGGTCATAATTTTACACCGCGCTCTTAACGAAAATGTGTACCTTTGTCTTCTGATCCATCCTTCAGTGTTGTCTTCCTCGACTACTGTTGTTGTTGCATTCTCCCCGATGGGTGTCCCATGCTCACTCTTTGGTTCTTCTACTTCATCCGTGATCTCGACTTCCGGGTCGTTACATCGGTCAGGTGGATCTGAACGTATTTTCTCTTCTTCTGTAGACATTTTTATTCAGATGAAACTCTGTTATTCAGGTTGTAACATCTATCAGAATGATCACATATTACGTAAACAAATCAATGGATGAATTTGTGCCGCATATGTTATCCTGTTTCCGTATAGTAAGCTGGAAAAAAAAATACAATCCTGATATTCACCTGCTGCTATTGGGGCGACTCTGTCTCTTACGCCATTTGTAGATGTACTCCGCCACATTGGGATCGACACATGGTGTTCGTCATCGTCTAAATTCTAAGATGCAGCAGGAGGTAAAGGAACATTTTAACGGCACTGAGATTACTTGAGGTCAGCGAAAAAAGCAAGATGAATCCCGTTGCATATGCTGATGGCAACTAACCTGACGTCCTCGTAGCTCGATTCCTTCGTCTGGTTGAGGGAAGCCAAGGTTTGTCCGGGGCGGAGAAGCCATGCCACCTACCATACGGTGGGCGGTGTCGGCGTGAGAATGCAGTAGTAGAGCGGCTAGATCGGGCGCAAGGTCGTGGCGGTCACAAGAACCCTACCTGCACTAAGGTGGATCGAGGAAGAAAGGGGTTGCTGGGGGTGTTTTGCGTGGAGGGTATGTGAAGTGTGTGTTGCACACTCACGGGCCTGACTAGTCGATCGTCCACGAGCACTACCAGAATTGCGTAGTTGCGGCGGCCCACTATCTATGCCGCGGCCCCGTGAGCATAGATTGATATATCTCGACGGCCTAGGGCAGGCCGTAGGCATAGAAAAGCCGTCGGCATATGTTGATCTCGCCCGACGGGGACCGTCGGCATACTAGTCGTCGGGACCTCTGGAGGTGCGCCTCACGGGGCGTCGGCATAGATGATGCCGTCGGCTTAGATGAGCCGCCTACCGGTCGAGGCGACCGTTTGGCGGTGTAGGAACTATGCCGGCAGGGCTAACGGACCGTCGGCATTGAAATCAAACAGGAAAAAGAAAAAAAAAATGAGACAAAAACTTCGCCTCGGCAGCCATAGGCATAGGGCTACGTGGAGCCTATGCCTACGGCTAAGCTCGCGTCGCTCAAGCAAGCATAGATATATTGACATCCCGATCTGGGCGCCTCCGTCGTCACGATTCGCGTGCATCGCCACGTCGCCGATCCTGGCAACCGTGTGCACGGCTATGCCTACGGTCATACTGAGCGGCATACATCGGTCGGTGTGCATAGAGCTGTGCCTCAACCTAGTAGGCATATCATGTATTTTAGTTTACGTGGCGAGATGTGCCCGACGGCATAGCCCGTCGGCGTGGGCTGGCGCATGCCCTACGCACGTCATCAATCTGCGTGCATCGCCCGTCATCGATCCACAACCGTGTGCACAGCTATGCCTACGGCCATACCGTGAGCATACATCGGTGTCTTGTCGAGAATCGCCTACTGAATTACCATAGGCATACATATGTTTTTGGTTACTGGAAGTGGCGAGAGATATGCGGGCGGCATAGCCGTTAAGCGTGGGCACAGAACATGCCCTCTGCCGCGTCATCAATCTGCGTGCATCGCCGCGTCATCGATCCATGACCGTGTGCAACTATGCCTCGGCCTTACCGTAGGCATACCTCAGACTCATGTGTGCGCACTATGCCTCTGACCTTCGTAGGCAGAAGCATACACATATGAGTCTTTTTTACAATACAAATGTGCCTTGTCTAAGCAATCATACCCCAATGGTATATCGATTGCCCCTCATGGACGTCATTTGCCGCCCGTGTCACGGAGAGGGCAGTCGACATTGTCGGGCGAATCTGGTTAGAGGTGGCCTTGGCGTAGCTATGCCACGAAACATCGCGTGGCTCTGATGCATGTGTGAAATTTTGTGGCATCGTAGACACCCATCTTGGGGCTCCGTGGTGTGCCCCCTCCGACGGCGGTTGCCGTCACTGGAGGGAATAGATCGAGGTGTGGTAGAACCGAAGGAATCTAGTGGTGGTGAGTTGGGTCCGGGCCGTGTTGAGGATGTTGCTATGGGCGGACCTCATGGCAAGTGGAAGAGACCACTGGTCAAAGCCCGTCCGGCAAAAGTCAAAGGGCTGATCTCTGGTCAGCCGGGATTGGGGTGGCCTTTGAGGCGTAGCCATGCCACGAAAACATCCACGACTCCTGATGCATGTGTGTGGAAGTGTTGTGGCATGCGTAGACACCGTCTTGGGGCTCCGTGGTGTGCCCCCCCTCAGCGAGCAGCCGGCCCGCCGTGGAAGGAAGAGGAATCGTGAGGTGCGGTAGAAGGAGGAATCTAGTGGTGGGTTGTGTCGAGACCGTGTTCAGGGGGCGTTCTTGTGGACGGACACAACCGCAACTGTGGAAGAGACCAGCTGGTCAAAGCCCGTCGGCAAAAGTCAAAGGGCTAGATCTCGTGTTCAACTAGGATTGAGGTGGCCTTGAGCGTAGCTATGCTACCGAAACATGCGCCGCGACTCTGATGCATGTGTGGAAGTGTTGTGGCATGCGTAGATGCCGTCTTGGGAGGCTCCGTGGTGTGGCCCCCCCCTCAGCCAGACGGCAGCCGCCCGCCGTCACTTGGAGGAATCGTGCGGAGTGCGAGGGTAGGAGCGGAGGGAATCTAGTGGTGGGTTGGGTCGAGACCGTGTTCGAGGATGTTGCTATGGGCAGACCTATCGTAACCGGTGGAAGAGACCAACTGAGTCAAAATCCGTCGGCAAAAGTCAAAGGCTAGATCTCACAGTCAGTTGGGATTGAGGGGTGGCCTTGGTAGCTATGCCACGAAACATCCACAGCTCTGATGCATGTGGAAGTGTTGTGGCATGCATAGGCGGCTCGTCTTGGGGCTCCGTGGTGTGGCCCCCCTTCCGCCGATGGCACCGTCGTTGTCACAGGTAGGAATCGTGCGGGTCCGGTAGAACGGAGGAATCTAATGGTGGGTTGTGTCGAGACGTGTTGAGGATGTTGCTATGGGCGGACACTGTCGCAACGGTGGAATAGACCCTTTGGTCAAAGCCGTCCGGCAAAAAGTCAAGGGCTAGATCTCACAGTCGTTGGGATTCGGGGGTGGCCTTGGGGCGTAGCTATGCCACCCGAAACATCGCACGGCTCTGATGCATGTGTGAAAGTGTTGTGGCATGCGTAGACACCGATCTTGGGGCTCGATGGTGTGGCCCCCTCCCAGAATAACCTTCCGCCGTCCTTGGAGGGAATCGTCGGTTGGTCTTGATAGAACAGGAGGAATCTAGTGGTGGGTTGGGTCCGGACCGTGTTAAGGGATGTTGGTGTGGGCAGACTGTCGCAACCAGGTGGAAGAGACCACTTTCGTCAAAGCCCGTCCGAAAAAAAAGTCAAAGGCTAGATCTCTGGTCGGGTGGGATTGGAGGGTGGCCTTGGAAGCGTAGCTACTGCCACCCGAAACATATGCAGCTCTGATGCATGTGTGAAAGTGTTGTGGCATCCGTGACACGAGATCTTGAGGGCTCGATGGTGTGGCCCCTCCCAGAGATGCCGCCCGTCACTTGGAGGGGAATCGTCTTGGTCGCGGTAGAACCAGGAGGAATCTAGTGGTGGGTTGGGTCGGACCGTGTTAGGGGATGTTCTTTGTGGCGGAGACACAACCAGCAGTGGAAGAGACCACTCGTCAAAGCCAGTCCAAAGAAAAAGTCAAAGGCTAGATCTCTGGTCAAGCTGGGGATTAGAGTGACCTTGGGGTAGCTATGCCACCGGAACATGTCGCAGCTCTGATGCTTGTGTGGGAGTGTTGTGGCATGCGTGAAGCCGCCCGTCTTGGGGCTCGTGGTGTGCCCCCCTCCTGGGATGTGCGCGCCGTCCCATGGAGGGAATCGTCTTCAGTGTAATAGAACGGAGAATCAAAGTGTGGTGGGTTGTGTCGGACGTGTTCGAGGATGTTGCTATGGGCAACCACTGCCAACCAGGTGGAAGAGACCACTAGTCAAAGGCTTCCGGTAAAAGTCAAAGGGCTAGATCTCTGGTCAGTCTTGGGATTGAGGTGGCCTTGCCGGTAACTATGCCACCGAAACATCCGACTCCTCTGATGCATGTGTGGAAGTGTTGTGGCATGCGTAGACACCCGTCTTGGGGCTCGTGGTGTGCCCCCCTCCCACGGATGGCGGCGCGCCGTCACTTGAAGGGGAATCGTGCGGGTGCGGTAGAACCGGGGAGAATCTAGTGGTGGGTTGTGTCAGGACCCGTGTTGAGGATGTTCTTGTGGGGACACACCATAACGGTGGAAGAGTGAAGGAAATATGCCCTAGAGGCAATAATAAAGTTATTATTTATTTCCTTATTTCATGATAAATGTTTATTATTCATGCTCTTTAAATTGTTGGAAATATGCCCTAGAGGCAATAATAAAGAAATATTATTATATTTCAATGTTCATGATAATTGTCTTTTTGTTCATGCTATAAGCTGTTATCCGAAATCATAATACACGTGTGAACACTTAGACTACAATATGTCCCTAGTGAGCCTCTAGTTGACTAGCCAGATTTGTGATCAATAGATGGTCATGGTTTCACGACTATGGACATTGGATGTAGATTGATAGCGGGATCACATCATTAGGAGAATGATGTGATGGACAAGACCAATCATAAGCATAGCATAAAGATCATTATGATTAGTTTTGCTAGAAGCTTTACCAATGTCGAGTATCTATTCCGCCGACCATGAGATCGTGCGACTCCGGTTACGTGGGAGTGCCTTGGGTGTATCAAAGCGTCCTGGCGTAAGCGGGTGACTATAAAGGTGCATTACAGGTATCTCCAAAGTATCATTGGGTTGACATGGATCGAGGCCAGGATTTATCCTCCGTATGGCGGAGAAGTATCTCTGGGCCCACTTAGGTGATACATCATCATAATGAGCTCAATGTGACCAAGGTGTTGGTCACGGGATCATGCATTCGATGCAGTAAAGTGACTTGTCGATGCTGAGACGAGCGAGGTATTGGGATACCGACGATCGAGTCTCGGGCAAATAACGTCCGATTGACAAAGGGAATTGCATCTGAGGGTTTGATAGAATCCTCGACATCGTGGTTCAACCGATGAAATCATCGAGGAGCATGTAGGAGCCAACATGGGTATCCGAGATCCGCTGTTGGTTATTGCCGAAATCGTCTCGGTCATGTCTGCGTGTCTCCGAACCCGTAGGGTCTACACATAAGGTTCGGTGGCGCTAGGGTTAGTAGGAAGACTAGTATGTGAATACGAATGTTGTTGAGTCCGGATGAGATCCGGACGTCACGAGGAGTTCGGAAGGTCGGAGGTAAAGAATAATATATAGGAAGTGGTGTTTGACCATCGGGAAAGTTTGGGGTTCTGGGAAATCGGGACCACGGAAGGTCCGAGGTCCACGGTGGGGCCACCCATCCGGAGGCCCCATGGGCCATAGGGAAGGAACCAGCCCACGGGGGCTGGTGCGCCCCTAGGCCCACCCTGCGCCTAGGGTTGAAACCCTAGGGGTGAGGGCCCCCTTTGGCAGGGGCACTCCACCCCTTGGCCGCCCCCTTGAGATTGGATCTCTGGGGCGGCCACCACAGGGGCCTATATAAAGGGGGGGAGGGGCTGCTGGACACATCTCCCAGGCGCAGCCCTCCCTCCCAACACATCTCCTCCCGTGAGAGCTCGTGAAGCCACGCCGAGATCTTGCATCACCACCATCACCACTGCCTCGTCTTGCGGTGGTGCCGTCTTCCTCAACCTCTCCTTCCCCTTGCTGGATCAAGAAGGAGGAGGCGTCACTCGTCCCGTCACGTGTGTTGAGCGGAGGTGCTGTCCGTTCAGCACTTGGCATCGGTGATCTGAATCACGTTAGATCGACTCCATCATCACCAAGCAAGCTTCCACTTGCGATCTACAAGTGGTATGTAGATGCAAACTCTCTCCGTTACTCGTTGTAGATGAACTCATAGATGGATCTTGGTGAAACCGTAGAAAAAATTTTAATTTTCTGCAGCGTTCCCCAACAGTGGCATCATGAGCTAGGTCTATGCGTAGTTCTCTAATGCAGAGTAGAACACAAATTTGTTGTGGGCGTTGATCTTGTCATCTTACTTGCCCTACTAGTCTTTTTCTTGCTCAAGCGGTATTGTGGGATGAAGCGGCGGACCAACCTTACGTGCGCTTCGTGAGACCGGTTCCACCGGTGACATGCACTAGTTGCATAAGGTGGCTGGCGGGTGTCTGTCTCTCCACTTTAGTTGGAGCGGAATCGATGAACAGGGCCCTTATGAAGGGTAAATAGAAGTTGACAAAATCACGTTGTGGTGATTCAGTAGGTAAAGCGTTCTTGCTAGAACCCAATGCAGCACGTAAAGATGCAACAACAACTAGAGGCGTCTAACTTGTTTTTGCAGCGATTGATCATGTGATGTGATATGGCGAAGTTGTGATGAATGTTGAATTGTGATGTATGAGATCATGTTCTTGTAATAGGATTCACGACTTGCATGTCGATGAGTATGACAACGGCAGGAGCCATAGGAGTTGTCTTTATTTTTTGTATGACCTCGCGTGTCATTGAAGACGCCATGTAAACTACTTTACTTCATTGCTAACGCGTTAGTCATAGAAGTAGAAGTAGGCGTTAGCGTGACAACTTCATGAAGACACGATGATGGAGATCATGATGATGGAGATCATGGTGTCAAGCCGGTGACAAGATGATCATGGAGCCCCGAAGATGGAGATCAATGGAGCTTGATGATATTGGCCATATCATGTCACAACTATATATAATTGCATGTGATGTTTATTATGCTTTTACATCTTGTTTACTTAGGACGACGGTAGTAAATAAGATGATCCTTATAAAATTTCAAGAAGTGTTCTCCCTAACGTGCACCGTTGCTACAGTTAAATCGTTTCTAAGCACCACGTGATGATCGGGTGTGATGGATCCTACGTTCACATACAGCGGTGTAAGACAGATTTACACAGAAAACACTTAGGGTTAACTTGCGAGCCTAGCATGTGCGGACATGGCCTCGGAACACGGAGACCGAAAGGTCGAACACGAGTCGTATGGAAGATCGATCAACATGAAGATGTTCACCGATGATGACTAGTCCGTCTCACGTGATGATCGGACACGGGCTAGTCGACTCGGATCGTGTAACACTTAGATGACTAGAGGATGTCTAATCTAAGTGGGAGTTCGTAATTTTGATTAAGAACTTTATTATCATGAACTTAGTCTAAAACCTTTGCAAATATGTCTTGTAGATCAATGGCCAGCGCTAATGTCAACATGAACTTCAGCGTTCCTAGAAAACCAAGCTGAAAGATGATGGCAGCAACTATCTGGTGGGTCGGAACACGAGATCATCCTCATAGCTGCCAAAAGCAGTATGTCCTAGAAGCACCGTTAGGTGATCCACTGTTCTCCAGGCGCAAGACGATTTGAGCGTCTGGCGGACTCGTTGATGATTACTCCCTCGTTCGATGCGGTATGCTCTCAGACTTAGAACCGGGGCTCCAAAAGCGTTTTGAGCATCACGGAGCATATGAGATGTTGAAGAGCTGAAACTAGTTTTCCAAGCTCATGCCGGGTCGAGAGAATGATGTCTCC